>VMDO01010923.1:0-69290 GCA_007922755.1 Pedetes capensis
CACATTTTTAGAAACCCCCAGAATATTTAGGGATGAGGATGGGCAGTCATGTCAGAGCTGGGGCCTAGAGTGAAAAGAGAGACCAAATACCAGCCAATCTGACAACTACATTTGGAGGAAGAAAAATGGACCAGCCTCAAATTTCTGTCTTCTGTATTTATGCCTCTAAGAAGCTGTTTCCTTTCTTACCATCACAGTGCCATGCTCAGGCTTTTTAGGCTACTCTACTATGGTGGTAATAACTGACCCTTGATGGTTTCCTGCCCCTTTTATTTGAAAAGTATGATGGTGCCAGGCTTGGTGGTGCATGCCTGTAATTCCAGCAACACAAGAGGCAGAAGAAGAAGGATTGCAAGTTTGAGACGAGAGGCAGTCTGCATAATTTAGCGAGACCCTGTCTCAAAAAGTAGAAAAAATGGGCTGGGGGCATAGCTCAGTGGTCCAGCACTTGCAAAGCTTATAAGTGTGAGGCCCTGGGTTCAACCCCCAGTACCCCCCCCCACACACACACATAAAAGAGAAGTATTACAGTATACTTTCCTGGAATCTTTCAGTGAAATCTTCCATGGCACTGAGGTTGAAAATATCAGGGAACGGTCTTCATTCCTTGGGAGTCCCAGGGAATTAGGAGTTAGGTCCAGAGCAGAGAAAGGGTTGGGGACCATCTGCATTGGTGTCTTACTCAAACTGAGAAAAACACTATGGACAGGGAGGCTTATGCAAAATAAATTCATTTTCTCACAGTGCTGGGGGCCAAGAAATCCAAGGTCAGGATATTAACATGGTCAGTTTGTGATAAGGACCCACTTCCTAGCTGGAGATGGTCATTTTTTACCTCACATGACCTTTCCTCTGTAAACATGGAGGGAGGGGAAAATGAGGGGAAGATGGGAGGAGAGAAGGGAGATAGATGGAGAAGGGGGAGTGGGAGAGAAAGAACAAGGTCTCCCACTTCTTTTCTTAAAGCCACCAATCCTGTCAGCTTAAGGCTCCACCTTTATGATCTCACTTAATGATGTCACTTAACATTTGTTGTTGTTAGGTGCTGTCCAGAGGGTCTGACTCATAGCAACCCTCATAGGGTTTTCAATGGGTGATGGTTTGGGAATTCAGGAGTAATCTTGCTACATCCTTCTCCCATTTTTTGTGCTGCTGGAGATCGAACCCACGTCCTCAGAGAATGCAGAGCAGCACTCTACCAACTGAGTTAAACCCCAACCCCCCTACTTAACATTAGTTAACTTTCTTGAAGCTTTTATTTTTACCCTATACTATACGAGTGGGTAGCATGGACCCTATTTTTAATTACTCTTGGCTGAAATAGGGCTTTCTTTCATACATTCTGAACTAATGGCTCTCAAACTTTAGTGTGCATAGGCGTCAACTGAAATATTGTTGAAATTAAGGGTCTAATTCAGTAGGTCTGGGGTGAAGCCTGATAGGTACAATAACCCCTTTCTACTTCTCTCTTGCATTTCCCAGCTACCATGAGGTGAGCAGTTTCCTTTGCCTTGTGCTCTTGCAATGATATACCATTACACAAGCCCAAAGGCAGCAGGGCTAACTGAACACAGATTGATGTCTCCAAAGTTGTGAGCTAAAATAAAACTTTCCTTTTTGTAAACTGATTGTCTTGGGTATTTTCTTATAATGGGAAACTGACTAAGACAAAGTGCTACATTTCTAGAAAGCCTCAAGAAGATGCTGCTGATGATCTTGTAGACTGTACTTTGAATAGCAAAGTCCTAAGGTTCTAAACCATATTTCCAAGCTTTAGATCAGTGCCTCTAATTCGGGGAGAACAAATTCAAAGGGTTTCACTGGCCAAGCCAGTAAGTAACTATAAATGTGTGAAACTACCATGGATTATATAAATAGAGCTTGATACAATGTATTGTTGTTGTTGTCAGGTGCTGTTGAGTTGGTGTCTGACTCATAGCAACCCTATGTACAATAGGCAAAACAGTACTGTTAGTGTTTCTCTGCTATTCATAGGGTTTTCAATGGCTGATTGTTTTTTTGGAGTGAGTTGCCAGGTCTTTCTCCCAAGCCTACAACACTTGGTGTTCTCAGGCGGTCTCCCATCCAAGCACTAATCAGGCCCACCCTGCTTAGCTTCCGAGATCTGATGGGTTCAGATGCCACAGGGCTATGGCTGCAGGCGATATAATGCATAGTCATTTAAAAACACATTTAAAAAATACATTGTGCTGGACTACAAAAAGCTTCCATCTGAGGCAACTGGTTTATAACCCTTTTGCTAGTACAACTGTTTTAAGATTTGTCAGTATTTATTTTCTCCACCTACTTTATGGGTTTTTAGATTTCAACCACAATCTCTTTCACTCTTCCTCTCACCGCTCTTGACTGGCACTGCTTGATGTTGCTTTGTAAACATTTTTAAGGGTTATGATTATTTAAAAATGTATGTCCTTTATAAGCAGTCATGTAACTCTTCCAGGGCAGGAAATGGGCCTTGTTTCTTTTGTCTTCCCTCAATAACGTTTAGTTTAGTGTTCAGCTCACAGTGGACACTTACTGGCTGATGACTGACTGACTCACTGTCACGACCAGGACAGTACTTCAGAAGAGAAGTGAGTTCAGTGCAATAGCCGAGATTTGGAGATAAAGACCACATTCTATGTCATCAGCATACAGTTCCTTCCAGTTTGAAGAAGGCAAGCCAGAAGCTTTTTTTTTTTAAAGAAACATTGGATTTTTCCAACATTAGAACACAAGCCAAGCTTACACCACTGCTATTGTTTTGAATTTAGCAGGCTGTGTTGTGTTTGCAGCTTGATCTGCTATTTTTAGTGTTCTTCATTAAATGAATTGTTGATATGTAAATACACAAGTTGCTGTGCAAAATTGCCCTAATTTTCTTGTGAACTTTCTTCCTGCAGCTTGTGCAAAGGCATTGTTACTTCTTCACATTCTTGAATATTTTAAGTATTTATAGCTAAATTGTGTTAAACCAATTGTCAAAACTTGGGAGTATACCATAAAAGAAAATGGATACAAATAAAATCAACCCATTTTCATGGTCTCTTGTTTATTTTTATATATGCAAATATATCTCTATGTGGCATAGATATATGCACACATTGTGTTACAGCAAAGATTCAATTGGAGTTAATGACCATACACAGGGAAGAACTATTAGCAAATTAATTAAGAACCTGTCTTTCATGCTGTTGTAAAATGAAGTCAGTTGTTAGCTTAAGGAGGAATGCTTTCTCTCACTGATAATTGTCATTCTGTAAAATATTTGATGACCTCTGCTAGAGAAGATACTTCTCTTCAAATAATCAAAAGATCATAGATGACTAATCAACCAGATAAGTGTAAACATGAACTGAATTGAATACTCTTGATTATGATTCCCTAATTATTTTTTTGTTCAACAAATATCAATTGATCAGAAAGCCTTCTGTGTGCCAGATACATTACTGGGCATGGGCTGAACAAGGATTTTGAAGTAATGCATTGGACACTCTTGGTCCTTGCCTTCTTGAAACTTCCATTAATTCCAAGTTCTATAATTAGAGAGAGAGAGAGAGAGAGAGAGAGAGAGAGTGTATGTGTGTGTATGTGTGTGTATTTTCATATTATAGCAATTAGAACAATGTTACATGATTTTTTATATATATTCAAAGAATTATAGGATTAAAAGATTCCTTGGCATGGCATTGAACTTATTCTTTCATTTTGCAGGTAGCTGGAAGAAGTTGTGTGCTGTAGTAGACACTGTTGGTGCTCTGCTCACATCTCTTGGGCAGTCACCATTTCTGTACACAACCCCCTGACAGTGACCATGGTCTGCATGCTAGTCTCTACCCTCTGGAGTCCATAGGACCTGTGCCCACCCCCCTGCTAATTAAGTAGCCATCAACTAAGTACTGAGAGAAATTGGTGGATATAACCACTGGTTCCTTGCAATATCTATAGTGGATTTGAGCCCAAGTGAGTTACCCACATTGATGATCTGTTTAGCCATGCACTTCTATTGTTTTTTTCCTCTTCCAAGCCATATTTCCCTATTTTTCTACCAGACTTTCCTGAGATCACCTTCCAAATATGCCACTTGCACTTACATTCTTGTCTTAGGGTCAACTTCTAGGGGAACCTAGCCTAAGTCATGTGTTAATCTTTGGCTATCCAAGGATACATGGTAGAACTGTGTGTTCAAAGGAAAGAGAAGGGAAGATTTATTTTGCAAATTATATGTAATGTGGAATACACAATCCCAGACAAAATAAAAGCAGATCATTTATTTTTGTCCAATATGTATATGCAGATGATTAGCTAATTAAATGTATGTGAGGAAGTCTTTATCTTTAAGAAAAAGTGAAATTCTTTTGCAATTTAAATAATAGAATTCCACTTTTGGTCTGCCAATTTTATAGTTTTGTGTATTAGAGTTTTATGAAAGCCAGCTGGTCCTTTTCAATATTATGAAATCTTCTTTTAGGATCAGGCCACCTTTTTTTCCCCCACCCTTTTTCACTCCTTTTCCCTCCATAACTTGGAATAGTGATAGAGTATTCTGCTGGGTTGTTGTTGTTGTTAGGTGCCGTGGAGTCGGTATCTGACTCATAGCGACCCTCATAGGGTTTTCGATGGCTGAGTGCTTCGGGATTGCCTTGGGAGTGGATTGCCAGGCCCTTCTCCCATTTTTGCAGTGCTGGGAATTGAACTCGGGACCTCAGAGACTGCAGCGCAGCGCTCTACCCACTGAGCTAAATCCCAGCCCATTGTGCTGGGTAGTCACAGTATAATCCAAAGATCATCTCCCCTCACCCCTTTTGAGATAGAGACTCATAGTGTAGCCCAGGCTGTCCTAGAATTTGCTATTAGACCAGATTGGCCTTGAACTTGTGTCCATCCTCCTGCCTCAGCCTTCAGCATGCTGGGATTACAGGAGTGTGTCTGTATGTCTGGTTCTCACTTCCCTTTTTGTTTGTTTCATGTTCAATTTCCTTTTTGTTGCTGTTTTCTGTAATCCACAGCTGGAGTCTGTTTTTCTATTTTGAACAGAAGCTTACCCCTAAGTTTTATAGACATGATGTCCAGAATTTCCCTTTGCAGCCTCATAAACTCAGTGCATAAATTTCTCTCTGCCTTTTATTGGTGGTGAGGAAGTCATCTGATTTTTATCAGACTTAGAATGGTCCTGTTTATGAGCAATGGATGTTGGGAAACAAAAATAGACAAGCAACAAAACTGTTGGGCTTATAGGAAGACTAAGAGGAAACTTACAAAATGAACTTTTTACACATGTATATTTTATATGTGTGTGTGTGTGTGTGTGTGTGTGTGTGTGTGTGCCAGAACTTATTCATTTTTCTCATTTTAACTTCTTTCTTTCATCCAATCACCTGTGACTCTTAAGATTCTTTGTGAGCTTGACGGTGGCCATTTCTGGAGAGTGGAGCTTGCCTTGGAAAGAAGCATAAAAGACACTTCCTGATTAGAAAGGGTGACTTGGCTTCAGTTACCAAGGCTTTTATTAGAAAGATTCCCTGTGTCCTCTTCCAATTCCTTATTTGGGTATGTGAACTCCTGCCTTATCCTTCAAAGGTCTTGGTTCAGGATGTTTGCCTAGACTTTGGACTTTAGATCTTGGTCTTGTCTTTATTATCTATGTCCACTGTACTTATCTATCTCATTTCCAACTATAACTTCTTGTACAAAGTAGATATTGAATTTATTGAATATTGGGTATATTCCCTCTCACTTGCATGATCCTTTTATGGCTTTTAACAACTGAGCCCTTGACTCCTGACTTTAAATCTCGTCCTGAACTTAGGTTCTTGAGTATCTTCACAAGGCTAGTAAACCCCTCTCTCTGTCTGGACCTTCCCTTTAGCCCCAGCTCCACCTTGATTTCTTGGAGTTCCAGTTCCTTATTTTGTTCCAGGACTCATTGACTTGCCCTAATGCTGGCAGTTCAATGCAGATAATACTAAAGGAACAAGTTCATACTAAAGGAACAAGTTAACAAATGTAAGATCCACAATTGTGTTTACATTTTTATTTTGGAGGATAGTTATGCCTTTGCTTAAGTAAGACCCTATGCGTTGAGTGCAGATGTCAGAGCAAGAAAGTGTTGACTAAGACTGGGTTCCTGCTGTGTAGTGCAAGATGCGTGAAATTCTAGCATATGTGCAGAAATTTAAACCTATCATTTACTGACAGGCAATAATTACTTTAATCAAGTCAGGAGACTATTTCAAATAAGTAATTAGACTTAACAATAAAATTCTAAATAGGACCCTAGTTAATGAATTTTCAAACTATACTTTCTACCTCTGTGGATGCTATGAGTTATAAAAAGTAAATTTATTGCATACTTAGGTCATGCTGGGCACTGTGCCAGGCACTTTACATACATCGTCTCATTTAATTCTCATGATTCTGTGAGGTAAACATTATTATTACTCCTATTTCACAGATGAGGACACTGAGGCTCCAAGGAGAAACACATTGCCCCAAACCACACAGGTTAGTAAATAATAGATCAATACATCAAACACTGGCTAATTTGACTCTAAAATCTAAGCTCTTAACCAAGCTACTGTATTACCTTATGGCTATATAGTACATATGTAAAACCACTTCCCAAATGTGTTAGGATGTGCCAATAAGAAATACAATACACTCAGGTTGTTGTTGTTCGGTGCCATTGAGTCAGTTCAACTTATAGCAATCCTATGAGTGAAACACTCCCTGACACTATGCCATGCCCCAGCACTATGTCAGTGCTTCTCTGGTATTCACAGGGCTTTCAATTGCTGATTGTTTCAGGATTGCTTCAGGAGTGGATTGCCACATCCTTCTCCCATTTTTGTGCTGCTGGGGATTGAACTCAGGGCCTCAGAGAGTATAAAGCAGTACTCTACCAACTGAGCTAAACTCCAGCCCATACTCAGATTAGGATAGTAGGTTAGGATAGTTTCAAGAGGGTCTGTTCATAAAGGGATGAGTTACAGAGGTGTGTATATAAGGGATGAACAAAGTCTAGCATAGTAATAGCAAAGAGCTAATACTATTTCTGGGCTGGGATTTAGCTCAGTAGGTAGAGCACTGCTCCGCAGTCTCCGAGGTCCCAAGTTCGCTTCCCAGCACTGAATAAATGGAAGAAGGACGTGGCAACCCACTCCCAAGGCAATCCCAAAACAATCTGCCATTGAAAACCCTATGAGGGTTGCTATGAGTCGGACATGACTTGACAGCACCTAACAACAACAACAATACTATCTCTAAGGTGGAGGAACAAGAGGAGGGAGCAGGTAACGGCACTTAAGAGAGAGTCATGTAGAGGAGACTAACTTGAAAGGAGTAATGACCTTTGGATTAGGGACACAGCCTGGCTAGATCAACCTCTCAGGGAGCAAGCTGGAGGGTTAAACACCCTGAGCATATTTTTTCCCTCCCTCTGATCTTCTACTAGGCTCCTCACTGCCCAAATCCATCCAGAAGCCAGAGGGAAAGGAGCCAATTGATAAAGTCCATATAGGTCACCTTTGCAATGCAGAGAGCAAGGTGAAGGCTGAGCATGGCTAGAGAGGGGCAAATGGAGAGTATCCATCATACCATGTATTAATAGAACATTCTCATCTACTATTGTAAACTGGTTAAGTTCAAGTAGTTTTCACAATATTCAGCTAAGCAGAAAATAGAAGCCCTTCACCAAGTGGGGCTTTTCTGTCTTTCTAAGTGGTTATAGAAAAGTTATCATTTAATGTCTCATGGGTACCTGATAATGCAGCCATTATTTTTTTATGCTGTTGAATTTAAGTCAGAGTGAACTTGACATTTACAGTACAGTCAGTCTTCTCAGATTGATAGTTCTGTTATTTATAAATGTTTCTAAAGATTTTTCAAAACATTTCATTTTTATTTCCCACACCTCAAGACTTTCCCATTTCTGTCAAAAATATTCCAACCTGGACAACAGGGGTCATCTGTGCCATATCCCATCTTGGCATTGTTATCTAAAATCAAGCTGGTCACTGACTGCAGGTAATTCTTTCTCTAATTTCTTTTATAGCCCTATTTTTCTCTCTTTCCTATTGTAACCACCCTAAATCAAACCCTTATCACTTCATACCTGGGTTTTAGTGATGGCCTCTTAATTACCACATTAATCTTATTAGATAGTAATTTTGAACACTTTCCAAAAACTTCAGTAGGGCTGGGGATGTAGCTCAGTGGTGGAGTACTTCCTGAGAATGTGAAAGTCCCAGGGTTCCATCCGCAGTACCACAAAAACAAAGAATCCTTTTAATAGATCCTCAGTGTCTACAGGAACAGTGTCACATTTCTTAGCCTGGCATTCAAATTTGTCCACAGCTTGTTGACCATTTTCAAAACCTATCTCACTAGTTTTACCATGCACATCTACACTAGTGAAATCACTCAACTCCTACCCAGAAATTATGATGTGAATTAGTCTTCAATAGGTTGGCTCAAGTTGTTGGAATAATGTCTTTATTCTTCTCCTAAATCCCATCTTTGGTTTGAAGTTCAGCTCAGCCCCCATTTCCTTCAAAACTGGCAGTACTCAGTCATCACTGAGGTTTTCTGTATTTCAGTAGCATTTATTATCTAACAATAGATGCAGTAGTACTGGTACCTAGTTCTCAGGGTTGTCAATGATAGTACTTTTCTCACAGATTTGTTATCAGGCTTACATAAGTTAAAGTATATGACATCTTTAGAATAATACTTGCATATAGTAAGCTCTCAATAAATTTCCCCTGTCAAATTATTACTATTACAAATTTTTAGCACTTAGCATAGTACTTTGTATTGTTACCTTGTTTTGTGTGTATGGAATATTTTCCTAATTAGGATTTTTTTTTAAATTAATGGCTGTATTCTCAACATGTAGCATGAACCTGACAGAGGGTGTGAATAAATGCTAACTGTGTAGTACATGCTAAGAACACTTGCTACTCTATTTTCTGTTTTTGGAAAGTGGCTGAAATATATATATATATATATATATATATATATATATACACACACACACACATATGTATATATGTATATATGTGTGTATATATGTATATATGTACATATATGTGTATATATGTACGTATATATGTGTATATATGTATATATACACACACACATATATCACTTGATAAAATCATTGATGGCATGATAAAGTGCCTGAGAGACAAAGCATTTTCCCACTTTAGTTTTCTAGATAGTTCAACAGAGGCTCAAGGGAGAGAAAGAACTTTTCAAAGTGACAAAGTTGCCAGCTAATGATGGAGTTGGGGGTAGAATTCAGAGTATACTCTGCAGGCTAGGGAGCAGGACCTGATAGCCCACTCCCCAAACAATCCCAAAAGAATCAGCCATTGAAAATCCTATGAATAGCAGAGCAGCATTGATATAGTGCCAGGCATGGCACAGTGTTGGGGAGTGTTTCATTCTGTTGTGCATAGGGTCACTATGGGTCGGACTTGACTCACCAATACCTAACAAGAACAGCAACATGTGTTAAGCACAATACAGGATAGTGGGGACAAATCTATCACCAGGAGACAGTCTTTGCTATCATAGTGTCTGCTTTTTAATGGGGGAAATAGAGAATTGAATAGGCAAACAGAAATAAACAGTGGCAATTGCTATGAAGGAAATAAGAGAGGGTGGTGCAAAAGGCTAACAGAGTGAAGAGGTAGATGATGACGTTCTTCTGAAGTGATAGTTAAACTGAGTCCTCTATGATGACAAGAAGACCAGCACAGGAAGATCTGGGAAATGATGGTTCCAGGCCCAATGAAAAGCACTTGGAAAGGTCCTGAGGTGGGAGTGGGCTTAGTGTGTTTCAGGAATGGAAGCATGGGCAATGTAGCAAAACCTAGTGCACGAGTGAGACACTGGTGGAGTCTGAAGGCAGAAAGTTCAGCAGGGCCAAGTCAGACATAAGTCTGTAAGCCATAGTAAGGGAGTTGGGATTTTAGTTTTGTGACCCTGTTTATACTTTAAAATGATCATTCAGGCTGCTGTGTGGAATAGTAGTCTTGTACAGGGAAGAACAGGATGTGTCAGAAAAATTAACCAAAATTCAGAACCAGTCGAAATAGGTTATCAGGTCTTTCTGTACAGTGCTGCTCTTGGCTTTCTGTTATTTGGGCTATTTTACAACTGTGTTGAGGCAGAGGTTAACTTGTAGTTTATTGCCCAATAGAAAGGCTAATACTGTTTTATTTTTTAACATTTCTGTTGTAACAGATTACCCCAATGGTTATAGTTATGGCCTTCTTGCCTTCTTGGATATCTACCCTGAATTTCACATTTAACCCAACAATCATATTTAACATTGCCTATAAATATTTAGCCTCTTAAATGGTCTTCAAACCAGATTTAAAATCTTATTGGTTCTTGCACTAGTGATTCTTGCACTAATTAGTGAATTGACTAAAATCTTTGATATGTGTTTATTTGTTCACAGGAGTCACAAGTTTGCCTTTGTGAATATTAAATGTTAAAATTGGAAGCAGGCAAAATAGAAGACAATTCCATGTCCAATGTCTTGGACTAGGGTGGTGATGGTGGATATGGATAGAAGTGATTGGGTTACTTAGAATTTGGAGGCAGAGTGAATTTCTCCCAGTACTTATGACTGATGGAAGATTAGGGAATTCATAATCAAGAAAGATTTCTAGGTTTATGGTCTAAGTAACTGGTAGTACCATTAAGTGATTATGGAGATAATAGGAGATGAAGAAGTTTGGCAGAACATATAAGGTAGAAAATTGAAAGTTCAGTTTTAGATATGATAAATAAAAAATGTCAATTAGTCATCCATGTGGAAATGTGAAATAGGCTCTGGGATATCTGAGTTGAGATCTTAAGTGTTAATTCTGGGCTGGAGATAAAAATTTAGGTGTCAATAGAATTTAGGTGATATTTAAATCCTGGTCCTGGGTTGAGCTTTAGTTCTTAAGAGAATTCAGATAAATGGAGATTATTAGGCCCCAATACATATTCAGTACGTTTGGCCAGGAAATCTTTTGTACCATATGATCCAAGTGGTGATTTTGATCCTGACAAATAGTGATCTAGAGCAGAGATTGGCACCTTTTTTCCACAAAGGGCCAAATAGTAAATATTTTCGATTTTCTGGGCCATATAATCTATCTCAGCTCTGCTGTTATAGCAGAGAAGCAGCCATAGACATAAGTGGATGAGCACGGCCGTGTTCCAATAAAATTTTATTTATAGACCTGAAATTTGAATTTCATGTAATTATCACATGTCAAAAATACTTTTCCTTGTGTTTTTTCCAACCATTTAAAAATGTAGAGATCATTTTTAACTCGTAGTCTGTACAAAAGCAGGAAGTGGGTTGGATTTGGCACATAGGCTGTAGTTTGCTTACACATGACCTAGATCAGTGGTCTTTCATAAGACACATGGGAATATAATATTTAAGTTTCTCTTTATATTTATTGTATCTTTCCCATTACATTCTCCTAGTTTTGTCAATGCTATGATATAATCTTATGATGCTACATATGTAGCTCTTTCCATGTGCTAGGCACTGTTCTAAACTCTTTATATATACTGAGCCATTTAATCCTCATAAAACTCCTTATGCTAATAATAGTGTAATAATACTCTTAGTATCTCCATGATACAGATGAGGCAACTGAGTTGCAGAGAAGTTGAATAACTTGCCCAAGATTGCACAGCTGGTAACCACCAAAATCCAGATTTGGTTTCAGTCAGTTTGGTGTCAAAATATGTCTCTTTGGCTTCTCAGAGATTAGTATCAATCTTCCTTCCATGCTTCCTCCCATCTCACACATATACACATATTCATGTTTTACAAATAAACACCCAACTGGTACCAGAGTGATGGGGATGGTACAGAATCTCATTTCTAGGTTGTTGGTCTCCTAGATAAAGGAATTTAAAAGTGAACAGAGAAGGGAATTTGAGGACATTTTGTTGCAGAAAGAGAGAGAGAGGGGGAGAGAGAGAGAGAGAGAGAGAGAAGTTACCTTGAACATAGAGAAGGCAAGCTTATGATTTTCGCAACTGTCTGGAAGAGGAAGTGGGAAAGTTATGCTTTCTGAGTTAGGAGTCAGAAAGTAGGCAGGCTCAGCAGTGAAAGTCCAAGAACAACTGCCCCAAGGAGTAGGGCTTTGGGGGTATATCATTACATGTCTCATCAAGGATCCAGTTACTCCTCCCATTTTCTTATCAAGTCTCCAGGTGTGTCATTTTTCTTTGCACCTTTTAGTTTAGGTCTGTCTTCTTGAGGTTGTAAAATGGGATTTCCTCTTTAATGCAAGAGTTTTACAACAAACGAGGCCTCTGACTTTTCTGGACATGGGAATCACCCTCTGTCTACATCAAAAGATATTACTGACCATGCCTCTGTACCACAGGATGCTGACATACTGATATGCATTATGTCCCAAATGGTGCCTGGGAAGCAGATGACTGCAGAGACCCTTTATTTATTCCTTTTTTGTGTGTGGTACTGGGGGTTGAACCCAGGGCCTCGTGCTTGCATGCTTTGTAAGTGCTGGACCATTGAGCTGCACCCCCAGCCCATTGTTTTACTTTTTGAGACAGGGTCTTGCTAAATTATGTAGACTGCCTCTGGTCTCAAACTTGTGATCCTCCTGCCCCCGCCTCCTGAGCTGCTGGGATTACAGCTGTGTGACGGCCGCCCCCTGGCTTTGTTTATTCCTTTTTTTTCCTGCCTCTCACAACCACTAGGGGAGCATACTAAAAATATCTAGGAGATTGTTGTTGTTGTTGTTAGGTGCCGTCTAGTCGGTATCAGACTCATAGCGACCCTCATAGGGTTTTCAATGGCAGATTATTTCGGGATTGCCTCAGAAGTGGGTTGCCACGTCCTTCTCCCATTTTTGCGGTGCTGGGAATCGAACTCAGGACCTCAGAGACTGCAGAGCGGTGCTCTACCAACTGAGCTAAATCCCAGACATCTAGGAGATTAGGATCAGAATAATTTGGAGGTCACTGTTCCAAAACAGGGACTGTATTTGTCAGGATTCACTGGATAAATAGAACAGGAGATTTTCTCTCCCCCCCCTCCCCTACACACACACAGACCCACAGACACACAGTTGGCTCCTGTTGGCTAATGTGATGTTGTTGTTGTTGTTGTTAGGTGCCGTCGAGTCGAGTCCTACTCATAGCGACCCTATGTACAGCAGATCGAAACACTTGCCGATTCTGTGCCAGGCAAATGATCTTATTTATGTTTAAGCCCATTGTTGCAGACACTGTGTCAATCCATCTGGTGGAGGGTTTTCCTCTTTTGCGTTGACCTGCCACTCTCCCAAACATGATGACCTTCTCCAGGGATTGGTCTCTCCTGACTACATGTCCGAAATATGTAAGACACAGTTTGGCCATTTTTGCTTCCAAGGAGCACTCTGGTTGCACTTCTTCTAGGACAGATGTGTTGGTTCTTTTGGCAATCCATGGTATATTCAATAGACATCTCCAGCACCACAATTCAAAAGCATCAATTCTTTTTCTGTCTCTCTTGTTCAAAGTCCAGCTTTCACAACCATATGATGCCACTGAAAATACCATGGCATGAGTCAGGCTAATGTGATATAGAGGCTAAAAAGGGCCAAGATCTGCAGTTGGCAAACTGGAGAGGAGAAGAACCAATGGTGTAAATTCTAGTCTGAAAGCAAAAGGCTCAAGATCCAGGAAAAGCCAATGTTTTGTTAGAAACCAAAGGCAGAAAAGGACTGAAGCCCCAGCTTGAAGGCAGTCTGTCAGACAAAAGGAATCCTCTTTAATTCATGGGGGGAAAGGTCAGCCTTTCTGTTCTATTCAGGCCTTCAATTGATTGGTTGAGGCTACCCGCTTTGGGGGTGGCAAACCCCTTTATTAGGTCTACCAGTTCAAATGCTAATCTCATCCATAAATATACCCTAATAGATGCACCCGGAATAATGTTTGACCAAATATCTGGGTATACTGTGGCCAAGTCAAATTAAAAAAAACTAAACATCACAAATGCTATTTTTTATTAATTAAACCTCTGGCCATCCCTTTGTGCTGTTGTGAAGTTATATCCTTACCTTGAAACTGAAACATAACTGTAGCATTCAGTTGGTGGTAGACTTCCAATGATTGGAACTTTCTAGATCTCCCCGTGTATCCCAAGGCACAGTCTAGTCCTATGATAATTAACAATAGTCTGTACTCTTAAGTGCTTTTAGATCTTTCGATTTATGAAAATTATTTTGTATTAACTAACTTTGCTAATGAAAGTAATTCTGGCTGTAAAAATTAGAAGCATTGCTGACAAATGTATGTTAAAACATTTTCAAAATGAAATAGACCAACTGGCTCTAAAAGGAAGGCACTTTAGAAATCTAGATTTCCTCATTATATGTGCTTAAAGGGAGGCATACCTTAAGCTGCTTGCATGCTCACCTTGATCAATGAGGATTTCTGCTTGTTAAGTAAGTGCAATTTCTAATTATATTTATTTTCTCATGTGATGCTTTGTCAAAGTGGGGTGAATTGGAAGGCTAAGCCATGCGGAAGCATGTGTCCTTTTAATTGTTTTCCCTAAATCCTTTTATTAACTCAGATTCTAAGCCTGTTTTCTAAAAGATACCCAGGTAATAGCGAGAAGAAAGATAGTAGGCAAAGGTTAGTGTGTGTGTGTGTGTGTGTGTGTGTGTGTGTGTGTGTGTTTGTGTGTGTGTGTGTGTGTGTGTGTGTGTGTGTTCCTGCTCTGTCCATAGTGCTCTGCTGCCTCTGAAGTGTGGTAGATGGGGAGGGGCCCCCATTGTTGCCTAGGTGTGGTGGAGCCCCAGAGCTGTAAGGTCAGGAGAAGGCAGGGTCAGTACCAGAGAAGATAATTAATCTCAGCCTGAGATCGACCACCCTCACAATCCCCTGTCACCTGCTTCCTGTATATAGAATGGGTATCTGGGGTGTATGGGTGGCTGGGGATAGAGGAAAAAAGAAGCCTCACACAACGAAGTATGTTTGGCTGCAGCTGGTCCAGGGAAGAGGTCTGATGAAGTTTCACTAAAAATTCAGAGCAGGGGGAGAGATGTTTGCAGAATGGCAAGCAGTGGATCCTTGCTAGGTAAGCCGAAGTCAGAACAAATGGGGAGATCTTGTACTCTCTGAAATGCTCTGGGTGCATCTCATTTGACACAGAAAACTCCTCCTCTCACACACAAAGGCTAGGACCCATCTCTTGCTCCTATAACCCAAAGGGAACTGTGCTTTTCATGAAAGCCCATTGGGCCAGAGGAGATAAGGGTAACTCTGGGAGATCTGCACAAAAGATCCTACAAAGTGGAGTTGTTTGAATAACAAAGAGAAAAGAAAACAACTGGAGACCAATCATGAGGAAGTGGGAAGAACAGAAGAGCCTTGTGCCTTGGGAAGAGAGATGCAGGAAACAGCATATAAAGCAACTGTGGTTTCTCTAAAAGGGGATTTTGCTTTATTTTTCATCTCTCATAAGGTGTCAACTTAAGAAAACCTCCCAGCTCCTGTGGGCTGCTAGCTCTCAAAGGGAAATGAATTATTTAGGAGTATGATGAATAGTTCATCAAACATTTCTCCAACAGGGCTGCTGCTTAGGCTCAGAGTAATTGGCCAGGATCAGGAGGGGGGCAGGCCCTTGCCTCAACAATTCTTTCTTCTCCCCCTGGAGGGGGCTTCGAGTGGGAGGGTGAGGATGATTGCCTCGGGTGGATCTTTCATCCCAGATGGGAAGAGGTAGAAACAAAAATACAGGTTGTTCCCCGCACAGGCCTGCAGGAGGAGCCAGCGTCCTTCAGTGGAATAATAAGCTGCTTTCCGAAGGGAGGACTCTTACCTGGGAGGGCTCCATGGACCCTCAGATGCCACCCTCAAACCCAGTATCCCTCTCGGGGAGCAGGCGGCAGGTACTCCTGGGCCATTTTAGCCTCTGCTTTCCCTGTTGCCGGCCTTGGGGTCTTTTGGGGTCTGTGCAAGGGAGTGTTATTTAACAGAAAGAATCCTGTGATTCCCGGAAGCTGTGCTTCCAAGTCAGCCACTGAACATCCTTGTTTTACTGTCTGCCTTCTCTCCCACCCCACCCTCACCTCTCACCCACACCTCACACACTTAATAGAAATGGTCAAAGGTATAAGTCCAGCCTTACGATGAAAGATTACAGACTAAAGAAGCTGTACTTTTTTAAAGGCAAAAAGAAAAGGAAAGGAAAAAAAATAATAAAAGAACAGCCATGATCAGAGTCCTTAAAATCACTGTCAGGATTGGAGAAAGAGAGAAAGACAAAGAATTGCCCCTAGCCTCAGCCCTCTCAGTAGATGAGTTGAGAGACAATGTAATGCAAGGCTTCTTTTTAGTCTGTTAAATATGAATTCAAATTAGGGCTCTGCTCCTAACCTGTTTGACTTTGAATCCTTTACATAACCTTCCTGAGTCTCAGTTTCCCTGTCTATAAATTGGAGATGATAGTAGATATGTCATAAGGATATTGTGAGAATTAAAAACATTAACTGGTGTAAGGTGTTTGGCCTGTAGTACACATTTGGTGGATGCTAGCTGTTACTGTTGTTACTTCTTATTACTATGCTTATACATTTGTCGTGGGTCACGTGAGAAACTGGCAGAAGAATTTGAATAGTTCTGGGAAAATCTCCTTACTGTTAGAGAGAAATATTCATGTGTCCAGGGCATACATTATATTTCTTCTTCTAGCAATGGACAGCTTTCTCATCGAACTGTCCTTGCCATGCTAGTGATCTCCCTCCCTCCTCACTCTCCCTCCCACTTCCCTTCCTGCCTCTCCCTTTCCTTCTCCCTCTTTCCCTCTCTCTCCTTCCTTTCTCCCTGTCTCCACTCTGGGTCTCTCCATCTTCCTCCCTCCTTCCTTCTCTTCTGCTTCTTGTATTCTGGGGAATTTTTTTGAAATGTTGTGAAGAGTCTGCTTTATAAGTTCTATTAAAAATGAAAAATTTGCATTATATAACCAAGCCCAGTTGGCTACAACTTTATTACCCACCATTCCAGACCTAACTTTACTTCACACAAAGAAGAGTCATTTAACTACACATATGCACAAATAACAATAAAATTCCCAGTTGACTTCAGTTCTTCTGAAAGATTTAGAAAATCATTTAGTACAATTATTCTTAATATGCTGCCGATCAGCTCTGAGGCAGTTCTCTGAAAAACAACTGCAGTCATTTCACTCAAAGTAATGGATTAAGATGATAAATCTGACAAAGCCTGCCTTGCAAAGTTAGCGTTGAAATAACATAGTCCTTTTCTATGGTGTAGAATTGTCTCTTTTGACAGAGAAAATGTTCTGAGGAGGAGCACGGTATACCTTCCAATAAGTGACAAAAGTTGCCAATTTCAGGCCACCACATGTAGGAAGATGGTAAACTCCATTGCAAAAGGCTCCTAGCAATTATAGTTGGCTGTTCTCTGCTCAGTGCCACAATATTTTCTGTGGATAATGGGCAGCAAGCTTGCTATGAGCTAAAGAGCTCAGTGTGAGTGCAAGCCATCCTCAGGCTTCTGCATACATGAAGCAGGGTGTCTGTGGCCAGGAGGCTTCCAAGTGCCCACTAATAGGTTATGGCTTTGTGTTCGTTCATTCATTCATTCATTCACTGATGTTTAGACATAGCATCTGTGGTGTTCTGGGAAATTAAACTACAGAAAGAACTAAACCACGGTCTCTGCTCTCAGGGAGCTTATACTGTAGTCAGGAAACAGGCATATGCACTGATTCTAAATTAAGAGGCAAGTACTGGATATGTCTGTCAAAGTGCTGTGGTGGGTCCTCCATGCAATCTGTCTTTAATTATCTGACCAATTTCACGTGGGAGAAGGAGTTGATTGCTTACCATGGCTGTTCAGGATATAACTAAGAACTAAGAATAAAAATAATTATGTTCTGAGTGTTGGCTTTATGCCAGACACTTTATATATACAGTATCGCCTTATTTCATCCTTACAGCAACTTTATTATTCCACACTGGATGCCATAACAAAATACCACAGACTACATGTCTTAAACAACAGAAAATTATTTTCTCACAACTCTGGACACTGAGAAGTCTAAGATCAATGCACCAGACAATTCAATTACTAGTGAGGGCCCTCTTCGTGGCTCACAAATGGCTTCCTTCTAGCTGTGTGCCCACAAAGCCTTTCCTAGATGCACAGGTATGGGGAAGAAGAGGGAGAAGTAGAGGGCAATCACTTTGTCTTCTTATAAGGCCAAAATTCTATCAGATTGTGCCCCATTCTTATGACGTCACTTAACTTTGTTGTTGTTGTTAGGTGCCATCGAATCAGGTCCAACTTAACTTTAATTACTTTTTAAAGAGCCACTCTCCAGATGTAGTCACTTTGGGGGATAGGAATCCAACATACAAATTTGGTGGGGGGCATAGTTCAGTTCTTTTGCAGTAACTCTATGCTACAGACAATTATTTTATCCCTGTTTTACAGATGAGGGAACAGAGGCTCAGACAGGTTAACTAACTTCCCCAAAATTGCATAGCTAAGCAGTTGTGTAGATAGGATTCTAGGTCTATCTAACTCAAGGACAACTGCTTTCTGCTGTACCCTGTTGCCTCTTGCATCATTGGCATCTGCCACTCTACTGGGTGGTAATTAATATAAATAAAAGGCTTTGATGTTTGGAATAGTGTTGGAAACATTTTAAGGCATTGCCCACCCTGACAGTGTTCAGAGGTGGCCAGGTGCTATAGAGGAGATTCTTGGACTGAGTGGGAAGTTGTACTGGAGCAATCATTTCCAAAATTTTCCAAGTGAGGGGGTGGACCTCCTTTAATCACAGCTACTCAAGGTATCATCTACTATAACATAAGCCAATATTTATTGAGTAGTTATCAGGTACTGTTTAGAAGCTTCCCATTAATTCATTCATTTAAGCACATGTAGGTACTGTTATTAATTACCCCATTCTACAGATGGCAAAAAAGTGAGGTGTGGAGCACTGAAGACAGTGCCATGGCTAGGCACCATGGCATGCACCTGTAATCCTGGCAACTTGGGTGACTGAGGCAAGAGGATCACAAGCTGAAGGCCAGAAGTAGCCTGTGCAATTTAAGAAGACCCTGTCTCAAAATAAAAAAGCATAAAAGGGGCTGGGGATGCAGCTCAGTGGTAGAACACCTGCCTAGCATGTGGGAAGCCCTGCGTTCAACCCCTGAGTACTGTAAAGAAAAAAAGAAAGTTGCCAAAGGTTACAGGTCTACCAGCAAGTGGTGGAGCTGGGATTTGAACCCAGAGTCATTGCTTGGCATGGCAGCCTGTGATCATTAGGGAGTATGCCAGCCATCTTCTCTATTTTATTAGAAATGCTGAGTTTCCTTGAAACAATTCATGTCAATGAAGAGTGATGCAGGTGAAAAATTTTGAAAATTAATGAGTGTGGTGATGTACACTTGTAATTGCACTATTTGGTAGGCTGAGACAGGAAGATTGCAAGTTTGTGGGCAGCCTGGGCTACATAGCAAGACCCTGTCTCAAAAGAAAATTGTTTTGAAAATTCCTGTGCTCTCTGGGGTTCTTGATTTTCATTGATTCAATAATTATCCTCTAGGTTGGGTGGGCCAAGAATCTCCTATGACTCATTCTGACTAGTAAATACATAATTTTTATCACAGAGGTAACTTTCTGAGTACCTATTGTGTGCCAGGCACTTCACATTTCACTTCTCATTTAATCCTCACCACAAACCTGTTGTTGTTGTTGTTAGGTGCCATCGAGTCAAGTCTGACTCATAGTGACCCTATATACAGCACATCGAAACACTTGCCGATTCTGTGCCAGGCAAATGATCTTATTTATGTTGAAGCCCATTGTTGCAGACACTGTATCAATCCATCTGGTGGAGGGTTTCCTCTTTTTCATTGACCTGCCACTCTCCCAAACATGATGTCCTTCTCAAGGGATTGATCTCTCCTGACTACATGTCCGAAATATGTAAGACGCAGTCTGGCCATTCTTGCTTCCAAGGAGCATTCTGGTTGCACTTCTTCTAGGACAGATTTGTTGGTTCTTTTGGTAGTCCATGGTATATTCAATAGATGTCTCCAGCACCACAATTTAAAAGCATCAATTCTTTTTCTGTCTCTCTTGTTCAAAGTCCAGCTTTCACAACCATATGATGCCACTGAAAATACCATGGCATGAGTCAGATGCACCTTCGTCTTCAATGTGACATGTAGGTTATATATTAAAATTATCCTTGTTTTGATTATGAGTAAATGAAGATACAGAGAAATCACTTGCCCAATATCATACAGCTAAGAAGTGGGAGAGATGGGATCTTAGAGTCAAGGACAGTGCTCCTCCTGTGACATCCTATTGCATCCTACATAAATGGCGTTTCTATTTTCCATTGGTAAAAGACTTTTGGATACTTAGAAATACCTAGGAGCTTTTTAAAATAATGGACTCAACTATTGATGAAATTGTTAAGTAGAGGTCAAATACTCACATATTACATGGCTACTAAACAGGGGCTTTGGGACTGGATGGGAGTTGTATTGGAGTTGTGATTTTAAAATTATGCTCTGAAAACTGTAAGAATTCAGTGAATATCCATTAAGGCTACCATGTGCTGAGCTAAGTGATGGAGTGGGGTCTGGAATGCCCATACCCACTCTTCCTTCAAATACTGGCATTCAGCTTTCATATAAAGTCCAGAATTGCTGCATAGTTTATTCTACTATGCAATGTTTTGAAAATGTTATAGGTATTGATTTACTTAATTTTTATCATAATAACACTACTCTTAAGTAGGTAGTATTATTTTCTCTATTTTACAGATGGCAATAAATAAATAAATAAATAAATAAAGATGAAAACCCAAGGCAGAGAGAAATGAAGAAACTTGTACAATAAGCTCACATAATGTGGGTAAGTGATGGAGCCGGAATTTAAACCCATGCTGTGTGGCATGAGAGCCTATGCTACTTAATCAATATACCAACAAACCTCTCAATTTCATTATAAGTAGTAAGTTTTTTGAAGGAATTCATATGAATAAATTTTAAATCTGTATAACTATATGTGTTTAAAAATTTTTTAAATTACTATAATTCTCTAGACTTCAGAACTCTAAAAGTCTATGATTTCAAGTTTCTTTGTTTCACCAACAGTACTCTGGGTTGAGTCAAGAACCCCTTGTGACTCTTTCTACCAAGTAAGGAAGTCAGTTACAATCTCTGACTGTATACTTGAATCTTGTGCTTGGCTTTGCTTAGCCAGTGCTTGCTGGGTTATACTTGCAACGGGCAAATTGTTGCAGCTTGACATAGTCTCCAGATTCTGGACTTTCTTCTCTGGCTCATAGTGCTTGGCTGGAGTCCATGATATTTCCACACACTGAGCCCAGGTGATTCATTGGTCCCACCCAGCTTGAACATAACTGGGATTAAAGTTTGTTGAGCACAGCTGCTGAATTGGTGGAGCATGTGACCTGGGGAGCCGCCTGGGGACAGGTTTCTCCCTGAAAAAGAAAGATCCAGCCCAAAGTGATGAACTTGACCAAGTGAGAAAGTTCTCTATCAGAGCAGAAGGGGAAAATCTCTGTGCAGCATGGTTGTCTGTGTCTCAGATTTGTCTCTTGGCCAATACTGCCAGGGACTCATGCCTTAGTGCTATCAAGAGTAGGAGGTGTGGACATAAAAAAAAAAAAAAAAGAGCATTTCTGTAAACACTTGGGCACCAGCAGTGCTGCTTATATATGTCTCTAACAGAACCATACTTGAATGACAAAGGCATTTATTTACTAATATGAATTGAACAACCATGGTGTTCAGAGTCCAGTGCTTGTTTTTTTGCTGAAAAAGCAGCATGCATTTTTATCACAGAGGTAATATAGAGTAAGGAACGAACATGGTCCTTATCTGGCAGTGTCAGAAGAGAAAGGGGAAAAAGTGCAGCATTAAACAGAAGTATTCATGACAAGAAGGCATCTAAATGTGTATGGATTTCACA
The DNA here is from genome assembly GCA_007922755.1 of Pedetes capensis. NCBI lineage: Eukaryota > Metazoa > Chordata > Mammalia > Rodentia > Pedetidae > Pedetes > Pedetes capensis. Next base: position 22,033 of record VMDO01010923.1, read on the forward strand.
ATAGTCCAAATAGGACTATTAACATCTACCTTGTAGGATTGTTGGATGGGTTAATAATAATATGTATATAAATGGGTATAAAATGTGTAGTTCAGTGCCTATCACTTAGGGGCACTGATAAGTGCAAGACACTATTATTATTGATAGTTATAGTAGTAGTAGTAGTGGCAATATTATTGTTATTGTTATTACCATTATTATTAACAGCCACAAAATACATTGTTCCATGTAGGAAAGAACATGAATCTCGGGGCAGTATGATTGTGGTTATAGTTTGTTTGCCAATATTAGCTTCATGAGCTTAATCCATGTGATCTCCCTATTGAGTTTATCCCAGTTTGGATAGAGAGCTCCCTTTGAGCAGGAATTTCTCTTCCACTAAATCACATACTTGCTATGGAAGAACATCACATGTTCTTGGTACTACTGGAGAGTCTACCATCAGATATGAGATCACTTGAAAGACATAGATATATCTCTTATCTAGAACACACAGTGAGTCATTTGGTACACATTGTTCCTGATTGGAATGAGATAATAGTGTTCTTCTTTTTCATACTTGCTAGTGATTTGGTATTATAGTTTGGTTGAGCTACAGTAAGAAGGCAGGAAAGGGATGGGAGTGGATAGGGTCCAGAAGCCTCATCATAGCTAAAGCTCATCTTGTTGTCCAATATTTTTCAGCTAACAAATGTCCCCAGACTCTGCACTGAGATGTTTTCCTTCGTTTTTAAGCCTGGGCACATTTTAGGACCTATTAAATCCATGTGCTTTCAATTGATTTACATTTAACACATCAAAATGTTGTTTTGTAAGAGAGGTTTGATGTCTAGAAGCCTGCTGAGCTGCTTTTATGAACATTTTAAAGCCTTTTTCTTTGAAAGGATTGAAACCTGGGTGGTACATTTTGTTGTTTGCAGCCTCAGAAGGCCAGAGGGTGCCGGAATAGTTGAAGGTATCCTGGGGTGGCCTGTCTCATGTAGAGTGTGACTGGTGATCTAGGGGAGGTAAGAGATTGAAGAGAATTATGGATCAAATGTGGATGGGGCACATTCTTTGTGTATGATGGCTAGGTAGACATTTAAATTCACAAATAATTGCCTATTAAGATCTAAATCAAATTCTAGCTCTTTTACTGCATATTTCCTCTCTCTTGTTCAAACTTTATATTCTGGAATTTCTTAATCTTTATTGTCCAAACTGCAGTGTTGTGCACAGAGAAGTTGTTTGACTGAAATGTTACTGTGGCAAGGGGAAATGGAGTGGAAGGTGCCTGTCGGAGGAGTAAAAGTATAATAGCCATAGAGTCAGTAGAGTTGAATGAGGTACAAAGCATACAATCCAGCAACCCTAAGCACAAGTGCCCATGAGTGAAAGTGGGGAGTGATGAGGATTTTGGGGAAGTAGAGCATGTAGTTTTCATCTAAAATCATTACAAAAATTTAAATGCTGAGTAGACCAAAAGAAGCCTGTCTGTAGGACCAGTTCTCCACAGGAAACTCCAGTATGTAGAACCCCAGCCTAATTCAAACCTCATATTATTGAAGAGGACTAAGAACTGGGAAATGACTTGCCAAAATGCACCAGCCAGTAGAAGGCAGAAAGCGACTTCAGGTTAAGCGTTTTGACTATTTGTTGTTGTCATTACACTATGCTGCCTCCTTAGGGTGAACCTTGTATATTAGAAAAAAATGAGAGACATATGTGAAACCAGTGAAGAATACACAGAAGACTGACAAATTGATAGATGAGAAAGTGTGGCAAAGTGGTCTGCACATCAGAACTGAGGAATGCACAGTAGGGGTAAGCTCATCACAAACTGAGGATGATTCACAGAGGGTGGGCCTTTGACTTACTTCTAGACTGGAAGTGACAAAACTCAACAGGGCCTGGAGCATGCGTGAAGAGGGAGAATGATGGCAACAGGAAGTCCCTCTGAAGAGTTAGGTGAAGAAGTTTGAGACTAATATTTAATCTAAGATCACCTATGTTTGACATTTGTTGTTGTTGTTAAGGGCCCTCAAGTCAGGTCCAACTCATAGTGACTCTATGTACAACAGAAAGAAATGCTCCCTGACACTGTGCCATGCCTGGTACTATGACTGTCAGTACTTTTCTGCTATGCATAGGGTTTTTGATGGCTGTTTCGGGATTGTTTTGGGAGTGTGCTGTCAGGTCCTTCTCCCATTTTTGCAGTGCTGGGGATCCAATTGAGGGCGTCAAATAACACAGAGCAAGTGCTCTACCAACTAAGCTAAACCCCAGTCCATGCATGCAGGCATTTGAGTGTGTATGTGCATGTTTCTGTGTGCCTACAACTGTAAGTTAGGTATTACTGTATGTCTAATATCAGATGTTTGACAGACAAGAAAATGAGTGGCACTGTACAAGAATCTGATGGCACTTTCACACACACTCTCTCTCTCTCTCTCTCTCTCTCTCTCTCTCTCTCAAATTTTGACAGGCAGCTTTTCCTGGGGAAAATTGTGCCATCCACAGGCATCACAGTCCTCATTTAATTGCTATTTTTTACCTGCAGTTAGAAATTGATGTTATGTGCACCTGTGAGGTGCCGTTTCAGGTCTTATACTTTCCTAAGCCAGTTGTGTGATACCATTTTTGGGGTAGACACTGTTTAATAATATCCCCCAAAGAAGCAACTTTTGACTAAATTTAAGGAACTCATAAAGTGGATTGCACCAGGGCCATAATCTCCTTTTACATATTGGAATGCTGGGTTCTAATCTCAGTCCCCAGTCTTATGTTTATATAGTTTATTTGGGTCCCTACCCCCCTAGGATGGCAGAACTTAGTATCATTCTCCTCAGGGATCTCTCCTCCTTCTCCTAGGGTTGTATGCATGAGGGAGCCATATTGTCTTTAATGCCATCTACTAGGCAGGCTGTGCTGTTGACATCCTTTAATCTGTCAGTTCTAATGGCTCTAAATTATACTTCAATGGTTCAGTTGAGAACTTGGAAAGCATTCTGCTCTTCCTTAGCTATGATCAGGCATAAGAATTTCTTTTCCTTTCCCATCTCCAAGCCTCCGACCAAGAGGCAGTTTGTGGAGATCTTCTTGCTGGATTCCAGTCGTAGCTATACTCTCAAAATTTCTCTCTCTCTTCTCTTCACAGCATGAAGGGTATTTTCTAGCCTGAGGGAACACAAAATACTTCCATCCTTAATAAACATGGTTACCCTCTTTCCTCTCTAAGACCCTCAGAACCTCTGCTTTTAGATGCCAAAACTGACCAACTTTTACTTCTGCTTTAGGTCAGTCATATCCTTCCCTGAGGCACTGAACACAGAACTGCTGAACTGATGGCATTGAGAAGGGGTTGGTGGTCCCTGGAGTACAGACTGGAATTCCAGGGGAAAAATTATTTCAAAAAATATTACCCTGATCTAAAATCTGTGTGATTTAAAAATATCACCATCATCATAATCAAAAACATCATTATTTATCCTTTGTTACTAGAACATTCCTCTTGACCTGTTATGTGCACTTTGGGTTCTCAAATATCAAGATTAAGCTTTTCTGGGGGCCTGCAGCTGTAGCCCTGTGGCATCCGATCCCATCAGATCTCGGAAGCTAAGCAGGGTCAGGCCTGGTTAGTACCTGGATGGGAGACCGCCTGGGAGCACCAGAAGCTGCAGGCTTGGGAGAAGGACCTGGCAATCCCCTCCCAAAAATCAATCTGCCATTGAAAACCCTATGAACAGCAGAGAAGCACTGACAATAGTGTTTCCCCTGTTGTACAGAGGGTCGCTATGAGTCGGATACCGACTCGATGGCACCTAACAACAACAACAACAAGCTTTTCTGGAGTTGGTAAAATCATCTGTATTTCTGATAGCTGCTGAGATTCCAGCAGGTGGCATCAGGGGCACTTGGTGACCTGGTAACTAGGCAAAGCAGCCCACAGGGCAATTGGATGAAGTCAAATCTTCCTTTGTTCCTTTACCCTCCTTAGTGCCTGGTCTAATCATTGCTCAGTATAAAGCTGTTGTTTGATGACTTCATTTTTGAGGGGGTACTGTGCCTTGAATGATTGGCCTCTCCAAAACACATGTTGAAATTTGTCATTGTGATAGTATTGGGAGGTGAGACCATTAAGAGTTGTTTAGGTCACCAGGGCTCCACCTTGATGAATGGACTAATACTGTTGTCCTAGGAGTGGGTTCTTCCTCTCTTGTGCTGTTTCTCATTCTCTCTATCCATCTCCCTCTCTCTTTGTCTCTCTTGTTGCCCTTGCACCATGTGATGCCTCTCACCACATTATCAGGCAGCACGAAGGCTCTTGCCAGATGTTGACATCTTGATCTTGGATTTCCTAGCCTCCAGAACAGTGAGCTGATAAGTTTATGCTCATGATAAATTACCTAGTCTGTGGTGTTCTGTTTATATCAGCATAAGATAAATTAAAACAAGGGGCTAAATTACCCTTTTACATCCTGAAGAAGTGTCATGTTTACTTCTTGTCATGCTTGACATTTCTAGTTGGAAGTCTAGATATCATTGTATTTTCAAACTTTAGCACTTCTGATTACAAAATGTACATGAACACATAAATGTGTTTACATAGGAAGGTGTATCAGGAAGGAACCCAAGCAACAGAGAGAAAATAACCAACTAGGGAAGTCTAGTGTAAGGGGCAATATAAATATATTCAATTTTCAGAAAACCAATAAGCATTCAAATTTTTATATGAGAAATAGAATGAAACAGATGCCTGGAAGGTTAAAACCAAAAGCTTGGTTTTGTTTTCAGTGAGAGACAGAGACAAGCAGGACAGTGGAGAAAAGAAACTGCAAGTGTTAATTCAATCTCATTGTTGCTTCCTTGTTTTCTTTTCAACCTACCTCCTCATCCCATGGTGAGAAATAACCACCATGTTTTACACTTGGAAGATTGGATAATGAGAAGCATGGCGAGAGGAAATGACTTTCTCAGCTAATTGTCAGTAGAGGTTGAAGGACCCACAAGTAGTGGCTCCCAGGGGCTCTTTTGTACTCTTCCAAGGCAGATTCTGGCAGGTTAACCCAGCTGGGAAGAGCCCTATGGCAATAGGAGCAAGGCAGTGGTTCTAATTTGGGCCAGGTAGCATTTCTTTGTTCTCTAGCTACAGACTAAACGCAGGCCGTAAGCTTCAACTTTGTGGATCATTTCAGCCTGAGCTATACCCCTGGTTCCATAAAAACTGACATACTAGCTGCAGCTAGAGCCCTAACACTGCTCACAGACCGAACCCCTAACCCTGATCATTGACTGAATTCTAGATCTTTCCATAGATAGAGTCCCTAGCTCCAGCCATAGATTGAGGCTTGGGATGTATAGACACTGACCTGCAGATGTATGTGTTATAGGTCATCAAAGGGACAAGGGAAGAAGGTAAAATGTTGTAGTATATCTCCATTACTTCTAGGAAATGGCACCTACCCTGTTACTAGGACAGGAATAATTTGTTTTCATGTGACAATAAGTGACACACACATGTTTTTATACTAAAAGCCACAAGGGAATTGTTTGGAAGTGAGAATATGAAAACTATTGCTCTAGGTCTGAGCACAGCTAGGATAAAAGTGTCAAGGTCTTTTTCAAACTATATTTACCATTCTTTGCATTTGTTAAAAATTCAGCATTAGTGTTTGTCTTGTTCCACTCTCTCATGTTTAAGATGCCAAGGCCAGCTGGGCATGGTAATGCAGGCCTGAAATCCCAGTGACTCAGTGACTTAGGAGGCCAAGGAAGGATGATTGTGAGTTCTAGGCTAGATGCAGCCTGCATAGTTTAATGATACTCTGACTCAAAATAATAAAAAAAGACCAATGGCCAAAGGAGCCATTTTTGAAAATGGTGAAAATGGAAGCTAGAACTGAAAGCCTCTCTATCTTCTGATTCCTATATTCTACTGGTGTGCCAAAACATCTGAAACCTCCAACACTGGAGTTACTCCTTTAGGTTTTGATATTGGCAACTCATATTTAATTGTTTAATTGCCCAAGCAGATCTTACTTGGGATACTTCCCATATGTAGATGCTAAGAAATAGAATACATTTAGAAAAGGAGCCCATGCAGAGGAACCAAAATAAACTGTTTCCAGAATTTAAACTAGTCCAAAAGTTGATTGAATTCTTGAGTGTGTAAGATTTGACTACAAATTAGACAAATATGAACTTAAAATGAAGTAAATCTCACTTGGTCGTTAAAAATATTCAATGCAAGTTCAGAATATCACTTCCAACATTTGTACACATACAGGAAAAAAGTTGGTAGCTAACCTAAAAGATAGTCATTTGGGGTTCTCTGTACTCCCAGGCAGCAGCCAAGTACTAGGGTTGCTACAAGGTTGAGTATTTCACATATGTTGCCAAGAGACAATCTTCTGGCCTATCTGAGATTTCTACTTGGAAGTTTGTATAAGCTTGTAAATATTGTTCAACCTTTACACTTCTCATAGAAAGGGGACTCCCATCTATTAGGGAAGCATGAAATTTGGATTGCTGAAAAGTATGAAGAGAACTACAGAAGGATAATGTCTGTATCTTTAATCTTTCTCTCTCTCCCTTCTGCTTTTAATTAACCTCAAGTAAGTTGCCTTCTTAATGTAACACACAAAATAACTATTTCAATACCATATTCCTCACTCTAGCCAAATTTTGTCAAAGAAGAGGGTGAGCTTACTATCTCTACTTCCTCACCTACACTGCTATGGTTTAGATATGGCTTGTTCCTCAGGGGTTCATGTGTGAGAAGCTTGGTTCCCAGTGTGGTGATGATAATAGGTGGTGGTACCTTCAAGAAGTGGGACCAAGTGGAAGGCCAGTAAGGTCTTGGGGGCACTGCCCTCAAATGAGATTAAGGTAGTTACTGTGGGACTCTAGTTATCCTCATAAGAGTAAGTTCTTACAAAAGAACAACATTGGCCATTCCTTTGCCTCTCCATCTTCCTGTCTCGCTATGTGATCTCTTCCTCTCAAATGAGCTCCCACTATGATGCCATCTGCCATGACATCCTCACCAGAGGGTGGCGCAATGCCCTTGAACCTCCCAAATTGTGAGCTAAATACACCTTTTCTCTCCTGTTTTTGTTTTGTTTTGTTTTGTCTTACAGTACTGGGAGGCTGAACTCAGAGCCTCACACACACTAGGTAATTGCTCTACCACTGAGCTACACTCTGAGACCATTATTACTTTTTATTTAGAGACAAGGTATTGCTAAGTTATGCAGCTGCCTCTGGCCTCAAATTTGTGATCCTCCTGCTTCTTCCTCTTAGTTGCTGGGATTACAGTTGTATGCCACAGTGCCTGGTAATTTCAACTTTTTAAACATTGTACTTATAAATGATATCATATAATTCTGGTTTACTTCACTTAGAATAATGTCCTCCAGGTTCATCCAAGTTGTTCCAAATGACAGAATTTTATACTTGCACACACCTCACATTTTCTTTATCCATCCTTTAATAGATACTTAGGTTGTTTCTGTATCTTAGCTACTGTGAAAAATTGTTGGGATTTGTTGGACTTGAGCCTGTGACCCTCTGTGTTGTGTGTTGCAACTGGGTGCCCCAACACTGCACCCTGTGAGAGGCTGAAACCAGGGAACAGGGCATCACACACAAGAGTAAAAACAAGGAAGGTTTATTTACAAGGGTAGGGAAGGGATAGGTGGTTAGGACAGGGAAGGGGGATGGGGGAGGAAGGTGCTCAGCTGTTATCTCTGCCATTGGAGCAGAGACTCCTGGGTGTCATTGCTCATTTGGTCCATAGTTTTCGCTGCTTTGGAGGCCCTGAGCTTGATTCTCAGAGGCTTGCCTCTCAAAGAACTCGATCTATTGTTTGAAGTGGAGGAGGAGAAGATCTGGTGGATGCAGGAAGGTAGCAGCAAGGATGGAGGTAGGCTAGATAAAAGATAAAGTCAGGCTAAGGGTAGGCTGAAGGCTAGGTGAGGCAGGCAAGTGTAGGCCTTAAGGGACCAGAGGACTGAGTGAGCTCTTCTTCGATGGAGTTCAGAAGGCTGAGCTCTCCTTAGGTGGTGTTCAGGTAGAGCTGTTGGGCTCCGGGGTAAGGGGATTTTATCCCCTTAAGCCAACTGTCATCCAACTGTCAAGGAATGATAGCTGGCCAATCAGAGAAGGGTTCCAGGGCAGCACGTGGGCAACCAGGAGGCAGATGGAGCTCAGCCAATCAGGCTTCAAAGGAACCTGAGCTGGCCAGCACCATTTTGGCTCACTCAATGGGAGGGAGAAGAGGGAGGTATCTGGATGTAGGGCAAGGGTCAGTTGCCTTGGATGATAGAGGTTAGTCCTCCAAGAGGACTAGATGGGGTCCTGGGACCCACCATATTTTGATACTTTCTATCCCCCTGGGAAATTCCAACAAATAATGTTGCAATGAATACAAGAGTATAGATGTATCTTCAGGATACTGATTTGAATTTCTTTCTTTTTTTCTTCTCTTTCTTTTTTTTTTTTTTTTGGTACTTGGGGATTAAACCCAGGAACCCACACATACTTTGCAAGAGCTCTACCACTAGTCTGGACCCCAGCTCCTTTTCTATTTTTATCTTGAGATGGGGTCTCCCTAAGTTATTCAGGCTGCCTCTGGCCTTAAATCTGTGATCCTCCTGCCTCAGCCTCCTGATTTTCTGGGATTATAGTGTACCTTCATACCAGCTTGAACTTCCTTAAATATACTCATTAGTGGGATTGCTGGATCACATAATAGTCCTACTTATAGTTATTTGGCAAATCCTTATACTTTTTTCCATAGTGGATATGTAATTTACATTCCCACCAACAGTTTACAAGGGATCCATTTTCTTCATGCAGTTGTCAGTTATTGTTGTGTCTTGTCTGTTTGATAAGAGCAATCCTAGTAGGTATGATGTTTTTTATTTGCATTTCCCTTATAATTAGTGATGTTGAGCTTCTTTTCATATACCTTTTGGCTATTTTTACTTCTTTTTAGGAAAAATGTCTATTCAGGTTTGTTGTCCATTTTTAATTGGGTTATTTGTTTTTATTCTGGCTATTGATTTGAATGAGGTGTCATGTGCATTTTGTATATCTGACTTTCCCTAAACATGAAGTTTATGATGTTTACTCATGCTTTGGTACATAGAATGTTAACTATAGATTTTCAAAGATGTCCTTCATAAAGTTGAGTAAGTTTCTGTCTATGCCAAGAAGATTTAAAAAAAAGGATGTTAGATTTTGTCAAATGTGTTTTCTGCAACTTTTGAGATGATCATATCTATTGTCCTTTTAAAATCTATTACTATGTTGCATTATTTTGATTGATTTTAGAATATTAGATTGATCCTGCAATAATTGGATAAATAACTCCTGGTCATGATACAGTATCACATTTATTTATTGTTGATTCATGTTCAGTAAGAATATGTCTGTTTATGAGGAAGACTGATTTGTAGATTTCTTGTAATGTCTTTGTTGTGTTTTCATAATGGCAATGCTTGCTTCATAGAATGAGTTGAAATTATTCCTTCCTTTATAATGTTCTGGAGGAATTTTTACCAAATTGGGAATATTTCTTTAAATGTTTGATAGAATTCCCCAGTGAAAGCACCTGGGCCTGGATTTTACTTTCTGGGAAGGCTTTTAACTATAAATTCAATTTCTTTAATAGGTATAGGGCTATTCAGGTTATCTATCCTTGAGCAATAGTAGTTTCTGTTTGAGCAACACTGGTAGTTTCTGTCTTACACAGAATGTCTTGATTTTTCCTATGTTGTCATCCTTATTAGCCAAAGTTGTTAATGATATTCTCTTAATATCCTTTTAATATTTATGGAATCTGTAGCAATGCCACCACTCTTATTCCAGATGATGATAATTTATTTCTCCTTTATTTCCTATTCAGTCTACTGTAGGGCTTATCAATTTTATTTAATTATCTTAAAGAACCAGTTCTGGTTTCATTGATTTTTCTCTATTGTTTTACTGTTTTCAGTTTCATAGATTCCCATTATGTTTTTATTATTTCCTTTATTTTGCTTATTTTGGGTTGTATTTGCTGTTCTTCCTCTAGTTTCATAGGTAGATTTTTTTCCTAAAGTATATGCATGTAGTGCTACAAATCCCCTCCTAATTGTTTATTAGTTGTATCCTACATTCATATGCTGCCTGCAGCCATAGTACTGTGGTGTCAGATCCCATCAGATCTTGGAAGCTAAGCAGGGTTGGGCCTGGTTAGTACTTGGATGGGAGACTGCCTAGGAACACCAGATCCTATAGGCTTGGGAGAAGGACCTGGCAACCCACTCCCAAAAATCAATCCTCCATTGAAAACCCTATGAATAGCAGAGAAGCACTGATAGTAGTGTTTCACCTGTTGTATGTAGGGTCGCTGTCAGACCTGACTCGATGGCACCTAACAACAAAAACGTTCATATGGTATCTTTTCATTTTCATTCAATTCAAAATATTTTCTAATTTACTTTTTGATTTTTTTCTTTAACCCATTGTCATTTATAAGTGTATTGTTTAATTTCCAAGTATTTAAAAATTTCCAGAGATCTTTCTGTATTGGATTCTAACTGAATTCCTTTATGGTCAGAGAACATGCTTTGAATGCCTTGAATCATTTTAAATTTTTTGAAAGTTGTGTTATGGCCCAGAATATTGTTTATTGTGATAAATTTTCCATGTGTACTTGAAAAAATATTTATTTTTCTTGGTTAGGTGGAGTGTTCTACATATGTTGAGTGTATATTGTTCAGTTCTTCTCTGTCCTTGTCTGTCCTTTCTGATATTCTTTGTAGTCATTCTATCAGTTGCTGAGAGCATGATATATTTCCAAAGCATAATTGGTGATCATTTCATTTGTTTCCTATGTCTCAGTAAATATTGTCAGTTATTGCTTGGCATTCAGTCTCTGAAAACTATTCTTTTTTGTTTTTAAGTACTGAGTATTGATTCAGGGTCCTCAAGCATGCTAAGTAGGTGCTCCACCACTGAGCTGTACCCCCAGACCCCTTTTTAATTTTTATTTTGAGACAGGGTCACTCTAAGTTGTGCAGGCTGCCTCTGGCCTTGAATTTGCCTTCTCCCACCTCTCCCACCTCTGGAATTACAGGCATATGCTATGGCGCTCAGCTTGAAAGCTACTTATATATATATATATATAGTCGTCCCTCAGTATCCCCAGAGGACTTCCTTGGAAACAAAAATCCACAGATACTCAAGTCTCTTATATAAAATGCTGTAGCAAATGCATATCCTCTCATATACTTAAAATCAACTCTAGATTACTTATAATGCCTAACTCAATGTAAATGCTATACAAAAAGTTATTCTATTGTATTCTTTATGGAACAATGAGAAGAAAAAATATGAACACATTCAGTACAGATGCAATTTTTATTTTTATTTTTAATTTTATTTTTGAGACAGAGTATTGCAATATAGTCTAGATTGGCCTTGAACTTGAGTAAATCTTCCTGCCTCAGCCTTCTAATCCCTGCCCAGTGGGATTAGAAGTGTGTGCCATCATGCCCAGCTCCAGATGAAAGTTTTAAAAAAATATTTTCCATCCAGAATTGGTTGAATCCTACAGGTGGAACCTGTAGATATGGATGGTTGACTATATTTTGTTCATTGTTGGTAGTTGTTTCAGGCAGCTTAGTTGTTATTCCACTTTGGCCAAAAGTGGAAGTCCTGGCAATATTTAATATACATTCAAATTGGCTTCCACACTTATATTACTGAAACTGCTCTTATTGGAGTCACCAACAAATTATAATTGAAAAATTCAATGGATGATTCCCAGCAATCCAATATTACATTTTTCAGCTTTTTAAAGTTAAAAATAACTTTTCACTATCATTTTGTTTTAGGTTTGTCTCTTGAAAGCACCATATAATTAGAGTTTCTATTTTAACCATATAATTTGAGAGTGTTTATTTAAAAACCTGTTTATTGTGATTTCCTTATTGCATGTATACATATTGAAAATACAGATAAGCAAAAAGAAAAACACTAAGATCATTTCATTTTCTCTACTCTGAATGTCTACTGTTTTCTGAACCTGGTTTTGCATCTTTCTCTTTGGTTTTGTTAACTCCTCTGTAATTTTCCAACATGTTCATTTTTTTCCTGAATGACTCAGTTCTTGCCTCTGGCCCTAGGGACCCCACACATACATGCCCTTCTGGCTCTGAGGTGTAGATAGAATGTCTTGGGAAAGCTGGGAGGACAGCTTCGACTGGCTCTGTTCTAGGACCAAAGAGAAACAGCTATGCTCACTTCAATACCTGTTTCCTGGGGTTCACCTTTCCCAGCTTCTTTCTTATCACAGAATTGGAAAGAACATCAGGGTCAAGATGAGGGTAGGGGTCTAGGGGACAGGATCCAGTAGGCAACTGTAGTGTTTTTAAAATATGTCCACAGATTCTTTGGCAATCATCCTTTGTAAAGGTGGAAACTAATTCTTCTCCCTTATTACCTTAGTCTGGTTTTAGAGATAGGGATGATTTGCAGCAAGGCTTGCTACTTGAGGAAGGCTGGTCTGCTTTTATTTCTGTCTTCCTATTAGGGTATAGCACTATGGGGTCCTCAAAGTTTGGAGCTCACTCCTTATTAAGATTGGACTTCAGTTTTTGTCTGTTTAGCCTTGTGGAGCTAAAGAAACAAAAATAACAACAACTACCCCAAAACATTGTTTAGATGGTCAATCTGTTATCTTTTCCAGAGTCTTTTTTTTTTCTTAGATACTGGGGGTCGAACCAGGGCCTTGTGAATGCTTTGCAGTCACTCTACCACTGAGCTACATCCTCAGCCATTTTTTTTTTAAATTTGCCAGCATTGCTATTTTACCTCTTGGAAACATTGACTCTGTTATACCAAGACTTTCATTTTGAAATGCTATCTAATTTGACTTTTGGGAGATTATACACTCTCTTGTTTTTTTCTCCTGCCTTGCTAATACCCCTGCTCAGTCTATTTCATAAGTTCATCCTCTTCTACTTGTACCTTTAATATTAGTACTTTAACAAATAAAAATATTCATTGACACTTTTCTGGATTCTAGATGCAGTGCTACAGGGGCCTCAAAGTCAACATTACTCAAACAAAAATCATCTTATCTCACTTCCCACCTTGACCTCATCACTTACTCATAGTCTTATGTTTCTTTTCTTAATAAATGCCATCCTGTTATTCCCCTCTGGAAAGCTAGGATTAATTTTTTTTAAATTTTTTTTTCTTTTCCACTATTCCCTAGGGCTTGGGTTTAGCTCAGCTGGTAGAGCGCTGCTCTGTACTCTGTGAGGCCATGAGTTCAATTCCCAGCACGGCAAAAACACGTAAAGGACCTTGCACTCAACTTCCAAAACAATCTTTCATTGAAAACCCTATGAATAGCTGAGAAACACTGACATAGTTCTCGGCATGTTACAGTGTCAGAGAGTGTTTTGCTCTGTTGTGCATAGGGTCACAATGAGTTGGACCTGACTTGATGACACCTAACAACATTCACCATCTTCACCCAATATTCATGCCTGATGACAGAGAGTGATGTCTATAAAATGTTATTGGTACCACATAAACTGGATGGGGCAATCCTGACTTAACTATGTAGCAATAAATGTTATGTGTAAAGATTTTTTATCTTCCACTCTTGATGGGGAAGGGCTGGATGATGGTTTTTATTGGTGCTGGAACTCACTCTTGGTAGCCTGATTCCCATTCGCTCAGTCCTCAAGTCATGTAAGTTCTACCTCTTTAATATCTCTTGAAACTGTCTATCCTCTATCTGTGGAAACCTCCTTAGTTTAGCACTAATGGTCAAAGGCTACCACTCTAAGCAACTGTTCTCTTGCCTCACCTCCCTGTCTTAATCCATTTTTTTGGTTACTACAATGACATACTTGAGACAGGTATTTTGAAGAAAAAAAGGTTTATTTTAATTTATAGTTCTGGCACTGCATGGCTTAGGAACCTCATCTTGTGATGGCTGTCTTGCTGGCAAGTGACAATGAAGCATAGAGCATCACATGGCACGAGTTAGGGAGTGTACTTGTGTTCTGATCTTTCTTCCTCTTGTTATAAGCCACCAGTATTTCATCATGGGGCCTGTACCCTAATGACTTAATCTAATCTTCATTATTTCCCAAAGGTCCCACCTCTAAACGCCATAGTCACGTTCAATTTCTACCCTCTTAATGCCTCATAATAAACATTAAATTTCAACACAGAAAATGTTAGGGAATGCTCTTATTGTATCCAAATCCTAATAGTACTACAGGATGCTCCCAAGTGATCTCCCTGTTTCCACTCTTACTCTACCTTTCTCCCAATCCATTTTCAACTCAGCAGCTAAAATTGTCTTTGAAAAATTTAAAACAAATCATACCATTGCCTGCTTTAAAGTCTTCTACTGACTCTGCCTACAGCCGTAGTCCTGTGGCATCCGATCCCCTCAGATCTCAGAAGCTAAGCAGGGTCTGGCCTGATAAGTACTTGGATGGGAGACTGCCTGGGAACACCAGGTGCTATAGGCTTGGGAGGAGGACATGGCAGCCCACTCAAAAAAATCAATCCGCCATTGAAAACTCTATGAACAATAGAGAAGCACTGACAATAGTGTTTCACCTGTTGTATGCAAGGTCACTATGAGCTGAATACCGACTTGACGACTTGATGGCATCTAACAACAACAACAACTGACTCTTTGCATTTCAAATAAAATCAACACTCCATATAAGAGTCAATAAGGCCCTGCCTGATTTTGACATCATTTGTCTTTCCAGTTTTATCTTTTGTCATTCTCTTGCCCTTACTACTTTGTCTACATAACTTATGTATATCCTTAAGATTCCAACCCAGGTGTCATTTCTTCAAAGCAGACTTCCTTCTCCCTAAAGTGGATTTCAGTGACTCTCTACTGCAGTCCAATAGCATCCTGTACTGACTGCTATTATTTTCATCATATTTTAATTATAATTCCAATAGTTGTTTGCTTCCCTAGATTGACTATGAACTCCTTGAAAGCAGAATCTTTTCTTGTTCATTATTATGTTCCCAATGGTGAGCATGATTTCTACCATATAACAGATTTTAGGGACAGATGAATGGATAGTAAACTTAATTTACATTTTAAGAGGAGGTAGCACTTTGAATGTGTCCTAGAACTACACTTGTTTTGCCCTCAGATTCTCTTCTCCATTCCTGAGGGAAATACAAAGGAGGAAGAGAATGCTTTCCCATGGAATGTTCAGGGGAGAATTAACGGTGAAGTGAAATTTGAGCTGGATTTTGGAAAAATAGGATTTTTGACAAGTGATTATGGAGAAGGGCATTTTGAAATCCGAGGAAATATATGATCAAAGGCATGGAGAGAAGTCTGATTGTATGTTGTATGTTCAGGAAAGAACCAATAGTTTAATGTCTTTAGGAGAGACAGGATTGATTTATGGGATATAGCAGTAAGTGAATCTAGAAATCTATGGTAAAGGCTCTGAGGATGGAAACTTTGGATATCATGCCATGGAGTGGGGGTTTTATTCCAGAGGCTCTGAGGAATACTTTTTTCTGTTGTTTATCAGCATTAAAGACTTCTTGATGATTTAAAAGGGTTGGGCTATCTTGAGGACACAATATGTTTTATCTTTTCTCTGAGAATATATCTTAGAAATTGTATTTTAAGGCAAAGAGGAAAATGATTTTACTCCAAACGTGTCTGCAGACAACCTTTTAGGAGGACATGGTTTTCTTTGAATAATATGATCTGTAATATTTAAAAAACTTAAAATGAATTTTAAGTGTATCCATTGTTTTTTACTATCTATGCCATGACTTCCATCAGAACAGAGGTAATGGACAGTTAACTACATACTGAATTGATGAAGTGTCAGCCTGGTACATGATGCCTTGTTCCATCCAACTCCTGAAGTTATGGTTTTAATTTTTATAGTCAGATTCAATAATCAACCATGCCAGGTTTTTTAAAATTTATTTTATTTATTTTTTATTTTTATTTTTTGCAGTACTGGAGTTTGAACCCCGAGCCTCATTCTTGTCTGCTTTGCAAATGCTGTACCACTGCACCACTGGGTTGCACCCCCAGCCCATTTTTTTACTTTTTTGAGACAAGGTCTTGCTAAATTATGCAGACTGCCTCTGGTCTTGAGTTTGTGATCCTCATGCCTCTGACTCCTGAGTCACTGGGATTATAGGCTTGTGCCACCACACAAGGCTTAACCATGTCAATTTTTAACCGTGGCAGAAGAGAGCATTGTGAGTTAGTGGGGTAGAGTGGCCACAGAGATGAATCACTGAGCTACAATGCAGAGGAACTAGTCTTGTTTTGACTCTTGCTAACAATGTGATTTAGGAAGAGTCTATTCTTTGTACTTGAGCAATTGCAAAAGAGACATTCATTTTTATCAACACTACTCAACCAAAACATCTTTATTTGTTCAGAGAACATACCCTTTCTCATACCAATTTCTTTTAGTGAGTTATTCCTATTAATATTTGGCCAACTTATTTGGTTATGATTAGTTCAAAAATCACTTTGCTTTACATATTGCTTCATTGAAAATGCAAGTTAGTTTCTAAGATAGTTGTTACCCATTTTGGAAACCCATTATTTCTTCTGTTCATTTACTCTGGAGAGTGATCTATCCACTCTGGAGAAAGACTACTCAAATCTATGTATTTTAGTTTTGACCTCTCTCCTAAAATTGGGATTTGAACTTTCAACTGATTAGAGGATATTTTCATATAGATATCCTGCAGGTGGGCTAGCATTTAGCTCAATTGGTAGAGCACCTGCTCTGCACTCTGCACGGACCTGGGTTCGATCCCCAGCACCATAAAAATGGGAGAAGGATATGGCAGTCCACCCTGCCTTCCGCCAAAATAAATAAATAAATAAATAAAAAATCCCAAAACAATCAGCCATGGAAAACCATACACGGTTGCTATGAGTCAGATCTGACTCAATAGCACCCAACAACACCACCATCTTACAGGCATCTCAAACTCAAACTTTCTCAAAATGAATTCCTCACTTCCAAACACCAATAACAATGACAAAATAAGTAAAAGCCAAAAGCAGTTCCCTTGCAGTTCCTCAATTCATCGAATGGTATAAGACATGTAACTTAACATAACTGGGCCTCTTTTGTCTCCCTGACCCTGAAGCCCTCAATTTAATCAATTACAGTTGCCTTAACATCTCTCACCTCTTGACTCTTTTCATCTCCTACTGACAGTGCCCTCAGTTAAGCCTTAATTATTTCTACTTTAGTCAGTGTAGAAGCCTCCTAAGTGGCTCTACTCTTTCCATTTGTATCTGTACTCCACAGTCCCATCAGGGTTATTTTTATAGCATAGCTGTTGGCATGTCACCCTTCTCATAAACTGCTACTGTCTCTATTCTCATTGCTTACTGAGTAAAATCCAAATGGCTTTACTTGGCATCAGAAACTCTCCACACTATGGCCCTAGCCTGCCCTTCAAGGGTTATCTTCTTCTATCCTAGGCTCTGTATTTGAAGCATATCCTATTATTTCTTGCCCCATGCCTTTATTGATATATTACCTTTTGCCTGCAATGTAGTGTTCTCTATCAGTGCCTAGGAAAATACTTCCTGTCATTTGGTTTGCCATGTATGTTACCTCCCAAATATCTTGTATTTCTTGATTTGAAATTATCTTTATCGATAAGACTCCCTGTTTATGCAGTTCCCTGGGAGTTGCCTCTTGGGTAGATGGGTAGAGATGCCTTTGATGTGCCAATGATGGTATTCTCACAGTTGGCAATCAGTGCATGACCACCCCCCTTCCCTCCCAGAACTTGCCAGCCTCCATGGATGCTATGTCATATCCTGGACTCAACTACTGCATTTGCCCAAAGATAGACATATCCATTGTTGTTGCTTGATTCATGTGGACAAAGGTCAAGGCTAAGGCACAGAGCCTGGCTACTACAACCACTCTGGTGACTTTTTAAACAAACTTAGTTTCTCCTATGTCATGCTCCTTCTCAGATTTCCTGGATTTCAAGAATGGAGTACCCACTGGGGGGCTTCTTCCTTTGTGAAAACAGCTCCTAGTACCTAATCTGTACATGTTCTAGGCTACTGTTTTCTTCTTAAATTTGATGTGTTCACTTTTAGTTTTTCAGGGATTCTTCAGATTTCAGTCTCCTAATAATACTCATTCTTGGTTTTGAGCCCAGCTCTGCATTTACTTTGCACCCACATGCACACATACACATGTATATGCATGTGTGAGCATTCACACACACACACACACACACACACACACACACACACACACATCCTTCTTGGCTTTGGTGGAGAAAAGATATAGAGAGAATGAAATAACAGGGTAGGGACACTGCCATGAATCTTTCCTCTGTCATTTTGAAACAGAGTAGGGCAGAATGAATTGCACCTTGAGGTCTATATTTTCTCAATGTCTTCTCATCAGAAACTTGAAGTTCTTACTATTCTTTACTGTTCTGTGTTGATGCTTTAGGGACACTTGTGAGAATGTGACTATTATGGCCATTGATTATTATCTTTAAGGTAGACTTAGCCCAGATGACAAGGCCCATTGGGATGAACATTGAGCCCGTTGGTTATGATGGGGGCTTTGTAGACAGATCTTACATCCTAAACTCTGAGGAGAGTTGTAGAGACAGGGCCTAAGCACTCAGTGTGAGGACCCTAAGGAACCGGGGTGGGAATGGGGTGGAGACAGGCAGTGATGCCACAAACCAGGTTCCATTTATAGCTAAGTTAAAGACCTGTGTATGTTATTTTGGTTTGTACATGAGAATTTGTTGGCCAAAATTGGGGCTTTTGTTGTGGGGAAGACAAATCCTAACCTTTTATCAAATGACACTGTGGGATTTATAATTAGATAATAGTGTCTGTCTCCTGAGGGGACTGTCAGTTTACAAATGATTCTCACCATATTATGGTGGGATCAATAGGAGCTGAATAATTAAAATTCAATACTACTATGTCTCTCACAATAACACTGTGGAGAATGATGTATGACAAATTTAATTGAATTTGTCAGAAACCATGGCTACATGCATAGATCACAGGGGATATTTTTAGAGTTATGTATTTGATTTTCTGATGAGACTTGCAATGGGCCTTTTAACATTCGAGGTTCCTCCTGAGTCCTGGTCTACTGTGCTCTGGGAGTGTTGACAAGGCCAAGGAACACTGACATGAGTTTGTGCTGAACTTCAAAGAGTCTAGAGATAATATGGCTTGGTGGAGGCGTTTGCTAACTGAATGAATGGAGAAAGTTGATTTTGGGGGTAAGGGTCATAAAAGAGAGAAAAAAAAACCCTACTAACAAACAGTTTTCTTTGTCATAGCATTTGGTTAGTCACTGAAGAGACAATTCTGGAATAATTCAGGCAACTTGAATTCTAGTCCTAATGGGGTAATATCATCTGTTTGCCTTTTCTGCCTCACAATTTTATCAGAGATAACTAATATAAAAGGTTTTAAAGCACATTGCAAACTCTGATGTACTATGATATACTGTAAATTTTTAAAGTATTATATCTTATTTTTGCTAGTATTGCCTCTGTTCCTTCACTTGTTCATTGATTCTTTAATTTATTCATTTGCATATGCATTTAATCACTCATCTATCCATTCATTCAATGGACTTTTTGAGTAAACTCTCCCAAACTCATGCATAGCCCCGTCCTTGAGAGGTACCACATCAAGTGAGGGAACAAACACATAAACAATTAAGTGCTATAGGTACCATGGTAGAACTATTTCCTAATTGTGAGGGCACAAATTAGATCATGGTGAAGATGTTAGGAAAGACTTCAAAGACAAGGTGAACATGATATGATTACTGAGTGTTGGGTAGGTTTTCCTCAGGAAAATGGCAGTGCAGGAGAGAACATTTTAAGTGGAAGAAGAAGCATAAACAAGGGCTCATCCTAGTGTGCTTTAGGAGTTCCAAATTATTTGATGTGTTTGGAGAGATGCTTCTGAAGAAGTTGGTGGTGCTGGCTCATGAAGTGCTTGGATATCATTTGAGGGTGCCAGGTATTTATGCCCAATGCAGTGAGGAGCCAGTGCAGGGCTTTAGGAAAGGAAGTAGTAGGGAGAGATTTGTTTTTGAGCTAGAACCCTCTAACAAAGGTGTAGGGAATAGATTAGGAGGCAGGGATAGAGGCAAGGAGACCAACTAGGTGATTATGACAGTATTTCGGGGAGAGATGATGCAGACCTGAATTGTTGTTGCTGTTGTTGTTGTTGTTGTTGTTAGGTGCCATCGAGTCGGTATCCGACTCATAGCGACCCTCATAGGGTTTTCAATGGCTGACTGTTTCGGGATTGCCTTGGGTGTGGATTGCCAGGCCCTTCTCCCATTTTTGCAGTGCTGGGAATTGAACTCGGGACCTCAGAGACTGCAGCACAGTGCTCTACCCACTGAGCTAAGTCCCAGCCCGTATAGTGGATTTAAATGCTAGGTGAGTGATGACTTACTAGTTATTTCAATAGAGATACCCAAGGGATATCCTCCCCATGAGGTGAGAGTTTTAGACAATCTTCTCTTTGGTGATAGCTTATGAATTTTCCTCCAACTTTGGCTTTTCATCCTGCATTCACCATATTCTGTACTAACTCTACCATTTTTCCATTTGTACAAATCAAGGACCTACCCCTTCCTAACCTTTGATATTCAGTTACGCTGATTGTGCCTCCAAAATCTCTCTCAATCCTGGCTGTCACCATTCAAATTCAGGTCACAGCTATTACACTAACATACTTCTCCAATTTAAAATATACATCATGGCTTAGGAAGCTGAGAGAGCAAAGGGTAGGAAAAGTGTAAGTCTTTATAATGTAGGGAAAACAGAGTAAATAAAGTTAGAAAGAAAAGTGTGACAATTTTGCTTCAGTTGGTGGGAAAAGATAGCATTCATTTTTTTTTTTCATTTAGCTGTTTAGAGGCAGACCACTTGGTTTGTTGAACTGAAGGTGGTTGGGGGTAGTAATTAACAAAATATTAACTTCCACATAGCTATATCTCTTTCTCTCACAGGGAGGAAGGGGACATATTTTACCTATTTTTGAATTTAACCTAAATGTTCTTTTTTATCAGTACAGAGGGGCCGAACCCTGGGCCTTGCACATGTTACTCAACTGCTAGGTCACTGACTGAACTGCACATCCAGCCTCTTTTTTTATTTTTTCCTTGAGACAGGGTCTTGGTAAGTTGTGTATTCTGCCTTTGGCCTCAAACTTGGGATCCTACTGCCTCAGGTTCCCAAGTCACTGGGATTCTGGGCATGTCCCATGACACCTGACCCTATACATTCTTTTAATGACCTTTGAAAGACCAATTCTGGTTTCTTTTCTTTGGTTTCTTCACAGTTACACCCAGACACCAAATACCCCTTGCTCAGTATCTCTCGTGTATGTAGTTTAACTGTTCTTTTCACAATTGCTTCTGGAGCTATCACCTAAAATATGTGGAGTAAACAGGTGTGTATATGCTAGGATTTCCCAGATTCATGAGATGTTAAAGATAGAAGATGCCAAGCCCCTGGAAGCAAGGCAGTCACCCACAGGGACCTGGATAAAAATCCCTTTTCTACTGCTCACATGTTTTGTAGATTTGAGAAAATCACATAACCTCAGTGAACCTAATATTCCTTATCTCTAGAGTCAGCATTGTAATTACTGCTTGGGAAGATTAAGGGTATAATTAATGTAAATAGCTTTGAGCACAATGTCTAACACATGGTAAGCTCTCTATAAATTTTACTTCCCTTAATCTCATTTCTTTCGTTTTATTAAAATGATAAATTTTGGGTACCAAATCTCAGGTTACTGAAGCTAAGAGAAAAGTGACTTCCCCCAGGTCATATGGCTAGATAGAGTCCAGATTGGAACACAACTCTCCTGTTTCCTTGTTCACATTTGTGGTGACGCTTGGAAGTCCCTCTATTCTGGTGGAGAAACAGGTACATGGGAGGGTTTGGAAGGTCTTATAGAGTTCGCCTGGAAGATAGGAACAGAAAGGAGGGAGAGGAGGCCAGTGAGGCCAGAGAAGAGAGAATTTCCTTTCCTTTTAATTTTACTGAGGGCTACAACTGATGCTCTTAATCCAGAACATGTTGCAGTGTCATTTGTCATAGATGAGTTCTGCTTACCATGAATTTACATGCTGTCAACCTACAGGGCTACTAGATGCAGGAATATACCTGATCCCTGGCAAGGGCTTCCCAGAAGCACATTGGATATCAGGAGGAGTCAGCTGGGTGGAGAGATCGATATCTAGGGAGTAATTGAGCAATGGCTGGATTCAGAGATTATTGAAAGAGGCAGATGAATGAATCTCCAATAAGTAATAGCAGAAAGAGTTTAGTTTTTTTGAAAATAAACTGCCTTGAGGTCATTCAGATATTCTTTCTGTATTTCAAATATGATATGCTTAGGAGACTGAAATTTATTTTAAGAACTGTTATTTACAACTCAAGCGTACAACAAATGGCAAAGATGCTGGATGTTTCACATTAGGGTGCTCCTAAGGTTATTGCTGTCAGACAATCATTGTCTGTTCTGCTTATAAATATTTACTTTTGTGAATATTCTGGCACCGTGGCTGAGTTCCTCTTTTTCCAGTATGGGCAGAGTCGTATGTCTGCAAGCACAATAAAAAATATAACTTGATGTTTTGACCATGAGGTTCAGAGATCTAGGTGGAGTAGGTTTTGCTTATTTCAATTTATTTTTTAAACTAAATAAGAGACACCTGCATGTTGTGTGTGTGCGTGTGTGTGTGTGTGTGTGTGTGTGTACATATCTCCAGATTCTGCCTTTGACAGCAAAACATAGTATTTTTCTTCCTTTTCCTCACCACCCTTTCTTGTTGCCTCCTCCCTGCCTTTAGCTCTTTTTCTGCTCCCTACATAGTTCTCTTTCTACTTTAATGACATATTTTAAGATATTGAATATATATTAAAATCTAGTGTAGACATACGAGACAAAACATGACATTTGTCTTTCTAGGTCTGTCTAATTTCACTTAAAATGATGACCTCTAGTTCCATCCATTTTCCTGCAAATGCCATAATCTCACCATGCAAACAGAAAGGAGGGACCATTGGTGGGGAGGAAGTGGGTCAGAGGAAGGGAGGGGGGTCATGAGAGGGTAATGGAGGAGGTGAACGTGAGCAATGTACAATGACATGCATATGTGAAAATATCATAATGAACCCATTAAGTTGTACAATAACTAAAATATTTACCAAGAAAAATGAAAACAGATACACTATTGCTGTTTCTCTCTAACCCCATCCCCCTTCTTTTTCTGGTGGATTATAAATTACTGTTGGCAACTTGATATCTTTCACACAGCAAGGTAGCACTGTTGATAGGATGTGTTCTTTGAGTTGCATCCTATATTGGTGGGTCATGGGGGTATTCTGAGGCAGTCTTTCAATCCCCTCCCTCCCTCCCTCTCTTTCTCCTTCCCTCCCTTCCTTCCTTCCTTCGCTTTCTTTTCTTTCTTTTCTTCTTTTTCTTTCTTTCAGTATGCAACCAGAAGTACCTGTCACATGGTGTCTGGGGGTAGAGCTCAGTCTGTGGTCAGTGTTAGGGGCTCAGCCTGAGGCCAGAGATAGTTAGATGCTAGGGAACACAGTGAAGTGTTAGTTCAGATGGGCTTCCTATTGAATGTTTCCTGCAACATAAAAGGACATTTACTTCTGTTTTAGTACATACCATATTCTACTCAGAAGTACAGCTCTGAGGAGAAGGGAGCCCAGAGCTGGAAAATAGGGAGCAAAGGAAGAAGGAGGGGAGGTCAGAAGCAAGTACTGGCTAGGGCAGTCCATGCAGCCACTGCCACTATAGACAGGCCAGAAGCATTAGGTTGTGCCAGATTGAGCAAAGAGAGAACCTAGAAAGCTGGGGCCCCAGAGATAAAGCTCAGCTACCTCACAGCTTTGTCTTTCACAGCCTTCATAGAGTACAGTACTCTGTCTGGAGGGATTTAAAAGGAGACATTTGAGAGTATCACATGTGGGGTGACAGCAATGGTATTTTTTCCTTCTCTCCTTGAAACTATGGTCTAGTTTTGAAGCATGAACTCCCTTGGGCAATCTCTTGGCCTCATTCAGTAGTCAGGACCTCTGCATGTGGGGACTGATCATGTAGGATGTTTAACCCAAAGGCCTGAGCCTGCTGCCAGGCCTCTTGCTTGGGAAAGGACAAGTCTTTCACTGGCTGCTGAATGTGCTGCTGGAGGTGGTCATCAGAGAACGTAAAAGGTCTCAGAGGAAAACCTTTTAAAGACACTCAACTTTAGTGTCACCAGAGATGCCTGGGGCAGCTTTGTAAAGAAAACAAGAAATGGTCCTGGTGTCTACGACAGATCATATGCTAGAATGCAGTTGCAATGGCAGACAGGTTAGCAAGACACTGGTGGAGAATCAGGTAGTCCAAGAGATCAGTGGTTTAGGAATATTTAAACAGAAATTCTCAAAACCACCCTAAATGTGCAGATTTTGATTCATTTCATCCAGGGTACAGCCAGGAAGTTTGTGCACTTAACAAGGAGCTCAGATATTTTTTATATTGTTGATTGAAAATACTGCACTAACAATTCATTGTTTCAAATTCTTTGATTTGGACTTGATGGCTATTGCAATGTGATTTGAGCTGAAACTTCTATTGCAGTTTGCGATAAGAGGGTTACTTTAGGAGCAGAACACTACAAACAAGTTCAAAAATAGAATAATGTAGCTGTATAGGAGAATACTATGATTCTTTGAGAATCAGGTATTTTCAAGCACTGTTGGACTCTTGTTCTGGGTACTAAAATTAATATTCTATGCACATTTTTGATGTTTTTCCTTTCTTTGTGATAAGTTCCATGGGTGGTGTTGTTAGGTGCCATTGAGTCAGGTCTGAATCATAGCATGTACAAAAGAACAACAGATACCCTGACTCTGTGCCAGGCACACAATCTTATTTATGGTTAAGACCATTGTTGCAGACACTATGTCAATCCATCTAGTTCAGACCTTTCCTTTTTTTGTTGACCTGCCACTCTCCCAAAAATCATGTCCTTCTCCAGGGATTGGTCTCTCCTGACAACATGTCCAAAATACACAAGACAATCTAGCCATACTTGTTTCCAAAGAGCATTCTGGTTGCACGTCCTCTAGGACAGATCTGTTGGTTCTTTTGGCAGTCCATGGTATATTTAATTTTTCTTCTCCATCACCATAATTCAAAAGCATCAATTTTTCTCCTGTCTCCATTATTCAATGTACAGTTTTCAAAACCATATGATGCAACTGAAAATACCATGGCATGAGTCAGATGCAGCTTCATTTTCAATGTGATGTCTTTAGTTTTCAACACTTTAAGGAAGTCTTTTGCCACAGCTTTTTCCAATACCATGTAATTTCTTGACTGCTGCTTACATGGGTGTTGATTATAGAACCAAGAAAGAAAAATTGTTAACAACTTCAATCTTTTCCCCATTTATCATGAAGTTGCATACTGACCTAGTTGTAAGGGCATGGTGGCGCACACCTGTAATCCCAGCGACTCAGGAGGCTGAGGCAGGAGAATAGTAAGTGTGAGACCAGAGGCAGTCTGCATAATTTAGTGAGACTCTGTCTCAAAAAGTAAAAAAAAAAAAAAAAAAAAAAAAACAACTGAGCATGCAGCTCAGCGGTACAGCACTTGCAAAGCATGTAAGTGTGAGTCCCTGGGTTCAACCCTCAATATTGAAAAAAAAAAAGGATGTTTGTTTTGTTGATGTTGAGTCAAAATCCATACTGAATGCTGTGTTCTTCATCAGTAAATGTTTCAAGTCCTCTTCACTTTCAGCAAGAGAGTTGTGTAATCTGCAAAACACAAGTTGTTAAGGAGTCTTCATTCAATCCTGATGCTGCATTCTTCTTCATAAAGTCCACCTTCTCGGATTTTTTTGCTTAGCATAGAAATTGAAGAGGTATAGTGAAAGGATACAGCTCTGATGCACACCTTTCTTGACTTTAAGCCAAGTACTATTTCCTTGTTCTGTTTGAACAACTGCCTCCTTATACATGTGGAGATTCTGTATAACTACAATTAGGTGCTCTGGTATTCCAATTCTTTGCAGTGTTCTCAATAATTTGTTATGATCCACACAGTCAAATGCCATTGCATGGTAGATAAAAGGTAGATAGACAACTTTCTGATATTCTCTGCTTTTGGCTAATATCCACCTGATATCAGCAAAGACATCTCTGGTTCCATGCCCTCTTTTGAATCCGGCTTGACTTTCTGGTGTGTTTTTATACTGTTGCCGTTGCTTTTGAAAGGTCTTTAGTAAAGTTTTGCTTGCATGTGAAATTAATGATATTGTCAATAGTTTCCACATTCAGTTCAATCCTCTTTCTTGAGAGTAGGCACAAATATGGATCTCTTCCAGTCAGTTGGCCATGTAGCTATCTTTCAAATCCCTTGGCATAAAAAAGTGAGCACCTCCAGTGCTGCATTTGTTTGTTGAAACATCTCTGTTGGTATTCCATCAATTCCTGGAGGCTTGTGTTTTGCCAGTTCCCTCAAGGCAGCTTCCACTTTGTCCTTCAGTATAATTGGTTCCTGATTATATGCAACTTCTTGAAATGGTTGGTCATCCACCCATTCTTTTTTGTATGATGACTGTGTGTATTCCCTCCATCTTCTTTTATGTTTCCTGCATCATTTAATATTTTCTCTGTAGAATCCTTCACTATTGCCACTTGAGGCTTAAATTTTTTCATCAATTCCTTAAGCTTGAGAAAACAGAGCATGTTCTTCCCTTTTGGTTTTCTGTCTCTAGCTCTTTGCATATGCCATTAAAATATTTAATTTTTTCTTGTAGAGTTGCCTTTTGAAATCTTCTGTTTCCTTTCTCAACTTCATCATGTCTTCCTTTTACTTTAGCTGCTCAACATTCAAGGGCAATTTCAGAGTCTCTTTTGACATATAATTTGGTCTTTTCTTTCTACCTGTATTTTTAATAAACTTTTGCATTTCTCATGGATGATGTCTTTGATGTCATGACTTGTCTGGTCTCCTATCATTTGTGTCTAATGCATTTAACCTGTTCTTGAGGTGGTCTCTGATCTCAGGTGGGATATACTCAAGGTCATAACATGGGTCTCATACACTTGTTCTAATTTTCTTTACTTTCAGTTTGAACTTGCATATAAGCAGTTGATGGTCTGATCCACAGTCAGCACCTGGTCTTGTTCTGACATTTGATATTGAGCTTTTCCATCATCTCTTTCTACAGATGTACTCTGTTTGGTTCCTGTATGTTCAAGCTGGTCAATTCCAAGTGAATAGTCACCACTTATGTTGGTAAAATATATATTTGCAATGAAAATGTAATTGGTTTGATAAAATTCTATCATGTGATCTCCAGCATCGTTTCTGTCACCAAGGCCATATTTTCTGACTACTGAGCCTTCTTTGTTTCTAAATTTCGCATTCCAGTCCCCAGTAATGTAGATCCTGACTACATGTTTGATCTATTTCAGACTGCAGAAGCTGGTAAAAATCTTCCTTATCTTCATTTGTAGCTTTAGTGGTGGGTGCATAAATTTGAACACTGATCATATTAACTGGCCTTCCTTATAGGTGTATGGATATTATTCTATCACTGACAGCATTGTACTTTAGGACAGATCTTGAAATGTCTTTTTTTGATGATAAATGAAACCATTATCTCTTTAATTTGTCATTCCCAGCATAGTAGGCCATATGATTATCTGATTCAAAATGGCCCATGTGAGTCCCTTTTAGCTCACTGATGTCTGGAATGTTGATGCTTATGCATTCCATTTCCCTTCTGAGGATTTCTAATTTTCCTAGATTCATACTACATACATTCCATGCTCAACTTATTAATAGATGTTTACATTTGTTCTTCCTCATTTTAAGATGTGCCACACCAGTAACTGGAGGTCTCTGGGGCTTTGCTCTATTTTCATCATTAAGGTAGATTCTACATTTAGGAGGCAACTCTTCCCCAGTAGTCTTTTGAGTGCTTTCCAACCTGGGGTGCTCATTTTCTGGCACTATATCTGATGGGGTTTCTCTACTATTCATAGGATTTTCACTGGCTAAATGTTGCAGGAGTAGGCTGCTGGCTCCTACTCCCTAGTCTGTCTTAGTCTGGAAGCTCAGCTGAAACCTGTCCACACTGGATGACCCTGCTGGTATTATACATACCAGCATAGTATTATACATACCGGCAGCATAGCTTTCAGGATCACAGCAATACACAAGCCCCAACAGTATGGCAAACTGGCAGACATGTGGGGGTTAAATTCTATAAGGGTCTCTTATTTTTAATTTTTAAAAATTTTATTATTACTATTTAGCTATCAGGAGATACAGTTTACTTACACCAGCAGCCATAGGTGCAAGAGGTACACACAGAGTTAATTAGTACCTGTATAGGATGGATTGCATTCAACCATACCACCCTGGCATCAGATCCCATCTGATCTCAGAAGATAAGCAAGATTGGGACTAGATAGCCCTTGGATGAGAGACTGCCTGGGAATACAAGGTGCTGTAAGCTTGGGAGAAGGACCTGGCAGCCTGCTCTGAAAATGATCAGTTATTAAAAACTCTATGAATAGTCAATAAGCACTGACAACAATACCGGGCATGGTACAGTGTTAGGTAGTGTCTTGTTCTGTTGTATGTAGGGTCACTATGAGTTGATCCCAACTCAAGTGTACCTAATAACAACAACAATAAGTAGGATGGATTATCTAAGCAAAAATAAGAATCTCCAAAATATAGGACAGTGATAAGTTTCACACTACTCTCCCTCTGTGATCCCAGTATAAAATAATGCGAGGCAGTAGCTCCTGGATACACAGTAGTGGGAACTAATGTGTGGAAGAGAAAGCCACAAACCACAGAAATTTAAAAACCCCCTTTCCCTCTACATATACACTCAGATACATAAATAAGATTACAGAGTGATCAATACAATTAATTGAAGAGACAAGGATAGGAATTCTGCTGTTCCAAGGAAGGTAGGTAGGGAGAGTTCCTAACCACTGTCAACTGTATGTTAGGGAGCATTATTTTCCTAAAAAGTAGTTTGTCCCCTCAGGGTACCTGCTGGAGTGAACTCACCTTACGTCTATCAAGAGCAGTTGGCTTTTGCCCTAATGATGGTGGTGGCAGTGGTGGTGGTGGGGGGAACAAAATAAAAACCCAAAACTTCCCCAAGAGGGAAGTAATATGAACAAACTATTACTCAATGTTACTTCCCACATCTTTCACCTCTAACCAGAAGAAAAACCTGAAAGAAAACACTAAAGTCATGATCAGAGTTCCCTATCTGAAGGGAGATTGAGTGAACCATTGCCTTTCTCCTTTACTTTCAGCCAATTTCCAAAACATTGTTAGGAAGTAGGCCAGTCTCACTCCTTCCTTTCCACATTTTCTTAGATGTTTACAAAAAGTCAAGGAAAAAGACAACTCCAAAGTACTTTAGTCCCTGCCAAGGTTTTCAAAAGTTACCACAATTTTTAAAGATCTTTGTTTCTAGGCCCCCAACCCTGAACAGGAAAACGCTAGAAGAAGGCGGTAATAGACATTCTCAAAACCTATTCACTATATAGTTTCCTTAACTCTCTAGAGTATGTAACTCATCAGCCCATATAGTCCAAATAGGTCCTTTTAGAATAAGGAAGGTACATACACAGCAAGGGTAATAAAAGTGTATCAAGACCAACTCCATCTGTGAGTGGTCAGTTAGCCTTCATTGTTCTTTTCCTTGGATCCTATGAGGCAGTGTCCAAGTGCATGTGGGAAGATAAAACTCGAAAGGACAATGCAGGGGGGAATAATAGCAAGGTAGTCGTATACACAAGAGAGATGCTGCCTTTAAACACAAAAAATTACATTCTTTCCCCACTCCGATCCAAAAAGCGAAAGCCATAAGGAAGACTCTCTTCTGTTTTTTGTAGGTTCTGTCGAGATGATTCAGACTCATCATGACCATATGTACAATAGAACAACACATACCCCAGCTCTGTGCCAGGCACATGACCTTTTTTAATGTTTGAGCCCATTGTTGCAGCCACTGTGTCAATCAACATAGTTGAGGGTCTTCCCTTTCTTCATTGACCCGTCACTCTCCCAAACATCATGTCCTTCTTCAGGGATTGGTCCCTTCTGACAACATGTCCAAAATATGTAAGATGCAGTCTAGCCATCCTTGCTTCCAAGGAGCACTCTGGTTGTGCTTCTTCTACAACAGATTTGTTGGTTCTTTGGAAGTCCATGGTATATTCAATATTTGCCTCCAGTACCATAATTCAAAAGCATCAATTCTCCTGTCTCCCTTATTCAACATCCAGCATTCACAAATATATGTTGCAATTGAAAGTACCATGGCTTAAATCAGACACATGAGTGTGTTCAGTGTGACATCTTTACTTTTCAACACTTTAAAGAGGTCTTTTGCAACAACTTTTACCATTGCAATGCATTTTTTTTTTAATTTCTTGACTGCTGCTTCTATGGTATTGATTGTAGAACCAAGTAAAGCAAAATCTTGGACAATCTCGATCTTTTCTTCATTTATTATGAAGTTGCGTACTGACCCAGATATAAGGACTTTTTTGCTGACATTGAGCACAATCCATACTGAAAGCTTTGTTCTTTGATCTTTATCAGTAAATGTTTCAAATCCTCTTCAGTGTCAGCAAGCAGAGTTGTGTCTCTGCATAACACAGGTACTTAAAGAGTCTTCCTCCAATCCTGGTGCCACATTCTTCTTCATAAAGTCCAGCTTCTGGGATTATTCGTTCAGCATAGAGATTGAAGAGGTACAGTGAAAGGATACAGCCCTGATGCACACCTTTCTTGACTTTATATCGGGCAACATTTCCTTGTTCTGTTTGAATGACTGCCTCTTGGTTCATGTACAGATTCCTCATTCCACAAAAACAGGTCAAAACAAAAACAACATAAAAATTTAAAGGAGGGCAAGGAAGAGGAAACTAGGAAGGCTTCAGAAGAAGGAGCATTAACAGAGATGAGTTGAAATTGGTCAATATGAAAGATGGAGTGGCCAGCATCACCTGGAGTTATGAGCTGCACCAGAGAGGCAGTGGAGCAGTAGACAGAAGTACAGGGCTAAGCCAGGCCGATGGAGGTGGGCCCTTTGCTGGGGCACAGAATGAGGCAAGAAAACATTTCAAATAAAGCAGCACTCTTCCTTTCACCACAGGACTCCTAACACCCTACCCTTTATAAACCCACTCAAGGAGTAAAACACGGGACAGTTTTGATATGTGGTTCTCACTTCCCATTTTCCCTAATCCCATTACCTAAAACCAAGGGCTTTGGGGCTCTTTTCCTGACTTCTAAAAACAGAAAGACAGCTCTTGCTGTCATGAAGGTTCAAAGGGCCCCAAATAGAAAGTACTGCTGCCTGTGAGGGTGGAGAAGATGGTGACAGTCTGAATGTTCACTACAGCAGAGCTCTACCTGCTCAACTAAAGGAACAGGGACATTCAACTGGGTTCTGCACAAAGATAAGAGAGAGCCCAGTCCTGTTCCTTGGCTCCTGGTACTAACTCATTCACATTACTGAGGGCAGCTGGCAGTCTTCTCTTAGCTCAGTTTTCAAACAGCCTACAGTACAGCCGGGTTTGGATTTAGCTCAGTTGGTAGAACGTCACTCTGCAGTCTCTGAGGTCCCAAGTTCGGTTTCCAGAACGTCAAAAATGGGAGAAGGACGTGGTAACCCACTCCCAGGGCAATCCCGAAACAATCTGCCATTGAAAACCCTATGAGGGTCACTATGAGTCAGACATGACTCGATGGCACCTAACAACAACAGCAACAGTACAGCCATGTTACTTTTCTATAGTTCAGTTGTGCCCTTGGAGAAAGAGGGAGATAGTGATCCAGCATAATGACTGTCAGATGCATGCACTGGCCATGTAACTAGTAACTCAAGAGTGGGAAAGAACTGTCCCACCAAACATATGCCCACAGAATATGTCCTGATATCATTCTTCCAGTGACATGGTCTGTAGTTGCTGAGGTCCCTACTACTTCCACACCAGATCACAACTGAAGCACAGCCTGTCTAGATAACCAGGTTTTCCTTTGCTATGCCTGGGCCACAAGATAGGAGAGATAGAAAGAGGGCTCTTCAGCCAAAGGCTAGGCCTTTTCCCTATGTCTGCTGAAATCATTGCAAATACTGACCTTTGGAAAACAGATGGTTTTGAACTTTTCTTCTTGTAGTCAAGGCCACAGAGCTTTTATACCAAATTCAGCTAGGCATTCTTTTTCTTGGTTTTTCCAAAATTGATATTGTTAGTATCCAGATCTCATACCTGACTTTCATTTGTATCAGAGAAACCCAGACCAGAGGCTTAGAAATCAGAGGAGTCATCCCATTGAAGCCCAGTGATAATGGCCTGACCTTCAGCAATGTCCAAACTGTCCAAGAAGCCCTTGACATGAAGCAGATAGTCTGAAAAATGAAAATATTTTATATGGTGGGTAAAAATTGCTCACCTGTGCACTGAGGGCAGTAGAGGGATTTTGTGTACATCCACATATGTTGGGAGATCAGCATGTACTGCATGATGCCAAGGATGTGCACCTTCTCCTGCTAAGGATTCAGAGCTAGCTCCAGGCATACTTAAAAGGATCCAAATTCCTAAATCTTCCACGCTGTGTATTTAAATATTAGGATCTTCAAGGGGGAATAGGGACTTTTGTCTGATGATGATGATGATTGTCTCAGATTAATCTTCTGATCCATGGAACTAGTCTATATTATCATCCTGCTCATTCCTAGACCCTCTCATGTTGCAACTACTGTAGTTCTGGAGGTGAGTGTCCTAGGTGCTCCAGCAAGGGAGCAAAGGGGAGGAGCATGCTTCTTGGTCTTCCAGTGGCTGAATGCCCAAATCCTTCACACCACTCGTCTCTGTGAACTCCAGGTAGAAACAGTCCTACTTGATTGCCTTGTGTACCAGAAAGCAGTATTCTAAACCAGAATCCTCTATCAGGTCTACATATATCTCCTGAGTGATGGCCTCTATCTTGTTAGTATCCAGGTTGGCCAACAAAAGTTCTTCCATTTTTACATTGTAAACAATTATAGAGAGGGACCTTTGTTTCACTCACTACAGCTACATGGGGGGCTCCACAGGCTGCACCAAGCTCAGAGGCCTCTCAGGGCCATGTCCTCCAGCAGAGAAGACAGTGGAGTCTATGACAACAGAAGCAGCAGCAGTGGCAACTGTACCTGAACCCCTAGTCTTCCAGTTTGTTTTGGCATCTCCCCAGGTTCTGGGCTTTGAGCTAGGCCTGGACTCTGAATCACAGCTAAATGGTCTCCCACAAGGGTCTCTTATATATAATGTTTGCTTTTCCAAACTTAAGCTTATGTTGAATGAAAGATAAAAACCAATTTCTGTTACACACACACACACACACACACACACACACACACACACACACGCATACACACAGAGTTCATAGTTCAGACTGACCTCCCTACAACTTACCTAAGTAATTTTTGTCTATAGTCAAATTACATATGAAGTAAGGAGAGCAAAGGAAAGAATAGTAGTCAAATTGTAAAAACAGAGAAGGTATTCTTTTCTTTTTGATGGTACTTGGGGTTTGATCCCCAGGCCTCACACAAACTTTGCAAGTGTTCTACCACTAGGCTGCCCACTTAGGCTATTTTTAATTTTTTTAATTTTAAGACAAGGTGTCTCCAAGTTACACAGGCTGCCTCTGGCCTTGAGCTTGCAATTCTCCTGCCTCAGCCTCTGGAGTTGCTGAGATTAGAGGCATGTGCCACTACATCAAACTTCTTGTGCTTCTCGATCTAGGGATCGCTACCAGTCCCCTCCATCAGGAAAATCCTTTTTTCATTAAGCCCCAAGAATTAAAAGTCAGGAAAGAGGAGGGAGAGAGAAGGGATTGAAAGTAATAAAGGGTGGAAAACAGCTCAAGGGATATGCAGAGTCCAAACAAGCCTCTGAGGCCTGTGACTTTCTCTTGCTTTGGTAATATCTTGCAGGACTTTGCCAACGTTTTCCCTGCCGTTACCACCTCTCAGAGGCTAGACACAGGACTGGTGGTATATAGGAAGATTTGAAAATAGAGGAACAGCAGGCATGCAGATTCTGTGCAGTCCATTCTCTATTATCATCCCACCTGTCCCTCCACTACCCTCAGGGGTAGGCACATCTTTTATAAATAGAACATTAATTCCACTTGCTGATGGCTTTCTTGTCCACCAGCCAAAGCCCATAGGCCCATATACTTATTAGCTGCCAGCAAAGTTGATTTGGTAAAATTGTTATCCTAGAAGAGAGAAATTTGGTTAAGTCAAAGCTAAGGAATTTAGGTCCTTAAATGACACAAAGGAGGTGGGAGGGACAGGTTATTGGTGTAGATGATTGGAAAAGTACAAGCTTTTGTAATTTCATTGCACCTCTACAACCTAGAATGTATAGTATATAGCATAAGATGAGAAATAGAAGGAGTTGGGGAGAAAGTTAAGGGGAGAGTTCTATTTTCTGTTATAACTGGCAATCATAGGTATCTTATTTTCTTTTACTGGTACAAATTATAGTGTTGTTTATGGGAGTTTCTCTGTAAAGTAAATGGAAATCATCTGGGAGCTTATTAAAACTATATACTGATGCTGTAGGTCTGGGAAGGGGTCCGATATTCTCCATTCTGGGGTATGAGTGGAACAATGGGAGAATGCCTCAAGAAGTGGATGGTTCTTGAGTGGGACATTGAATGATAGATTGGGTTTGGCTATAGAGAAAAGAGAGGTATGGGACATGCTGTTGTGCAAGGGGTAGGAGAGCTGAACTGCAATGGGGGTACTGAGGGTGGAGGAAGTATAACATACACCGAGGGCAAGGCAAAGCTGGTCTCTGCAGGACAAAAGGCTCATCTGAGGAAATAGGTGAAGATAGGGTTGGCCAGATAGGGTGGGTGCGTGGCATTGAGAGCCTGGAGATCTAGCCTGAGAAAGTTGAGCTTTTTCTTGTTAATAAACAGAACAAATGAAAGATTTTGAGCATAAGATTAGCATCTAAAATCTATGCCTTTAAATGAACTAATCTTATAATAACATATAGAGTGGATCAAAGGGAAGAGAATTTTGGAGGAAGGTAAATGTCAATTGCAGTAAGACAGGTGGGAGGGGAGGAAGCCCTGGAGCAGTACAGCAATAGAAGGTTTGGAAAGGAAGTCTTTGGACTGGGAAAGATCCTAAATCTGTAACTGATTGAAGGTCCCACTTCTTTCAAATTACTTTCTCTGGAAAGGCTAAGAGGCTATGGAGGCAAGGTTTATCTCACTGGTCCATTCCTGAAGCTCTTGAAAATTAGACTGCAAAGTGAGATGACTGCTGTGACCTTGTGGGAGAACCAATCCTCCCTGCTATCACCACAGGGGCTGAGAGGCGATGTTCTCAATAGTATAGAAAATTGTGGAAGGATGGGACAAGTGGATGCCAATAAGCCTCGTGAAACAGTAACTACTATTGAAACATAAGGTCATCCATAGTCCTTGGGGAAGCTGGCAGGGAGGCAAGCAATTTAGGCTAGGTTTTGTTTACAACATACATGTAACCAGAGGCGAGACTGACAAGAGTTCAGCTATAAACATAGATTTCATTGAGAGGCTATTAGAGGACAATGCCTGATGTTGTGGGAAGGAAAGGCTGTGAGGAGGAAGTCAGTGTGTGCTTTGTCTTTTCAGGATTTTTGAGGCCCAAGCCTGATTGGCCAGATTTCCTCTGTCCTTCCCAATGCCTACATTGTTTCTCCACAGCATGACAATCATCCCTGGTATTCATTTCATGGTTCAAAAAAAGTAAATAACATATTTCCCTTTTCCTGTGCTGTGAATCAAATGTAGCACCAAAAAGTCTCTTCCTTTCTCTATAGGTCTCTCCTAATCATTAATCTTTCATGGGACCTGAAAAGCCCACTGTGCAAATTACATTTTTTTTAAGACACAGGGCCCTGTGAAAAGGCAAGTAGGTTAAGCCAGTAGAAATGACTTGTACTACTTCCTTAGCATAGAGAGAGTTTCTAGGGCAAGGGTCCCCAGTCCCTGGGCCATGGAATGGTACCACTCAGTGACCTGTTAGGAACCAGACCACATAGGAGAGGTGAGTGGCTAGCAAGTGAGACAAACACTGCCCATCGCTCCCTATCACTCTCATTGTTGCCTGAGCTCCACCTCCTGTCAGATGAGTGAGGGACCCAGCTTAGCCATAGAAAAGCCATTTTATAGATCAGGCTAAGAAAATTTTCCAATGCCTCAGGGAGAGACCCCACCCCTCCCAATTTGTGAAGTCCCGAGCTCTCTTAAGCTGCTGCTTCCCTTCTTGTTATCATCAGCCCTTGCTATTTGATTTAACCAGTTAGTTTAAAAGTCAACCAATGTGACCAATCAAAGTTGTACCATTCAGCTAACCCGCCATTTGGCTTCTGTAAGGGTATAAAAAGCCCTCGCTTCTGCATTTCGGGGTCTCTCTCTCGCTCTCTTGTTCGATGGAGCTGAGTAGACCCTGACGCGCTGGACAATAAAATCCTGTGCTTTTGCAGCGGCACTGGCCTCCGTGTCTCACTGGGAACTCTCCCGGTAGGCTCAGAATTCCAAATTGGGGTTCGAGTCTTACATGAGCAGTCTGGAAAAATTGTCTTCCACAAAACTTGTCCCTGGTGCCAAAATAGTTAGGGACCACTGCTCTAGGGAGTGCAGATGTAGGGCAGGGAAGTTGTGCTAAGGGGAAGTAGAGAAGTTGTGCATGATGACACAGTGTTGGGAGAAAGCTCCTCGAGATGCACATAGATAGCACTAGCCAAGAGCCACTTGTGGGTGTGCAATTATGACAGA
Source organism: Pedetes capensis (assembly GCA_007922755.1). Taxonomy (NCBI): domain Eukaryota; kingdom Metazoa; phylum Chordata; class Mammalia; order Rodentia; family Pedetidae; genus Pedetes; species Pedetes capensis. The sequence continues at coordinate 58,997 of VMDO01010923.1, forward strand.
CTTGTGTCAACTGCCTATGTGTTCCTGGACCAAGCCATAGCAGCCCCACACCTGAGGAGTGGCAATCTTCAGAAAGTCTTTAGTTTTCTATTTAGGGGATACTGGTAGCATGTGTTGTTCAACAATTTTGCCAAGCATTAGTCTTTTGGGAAAAGAACATCAGTTCCTATTATAACTGCTTCTATTAGGATGAGAAATAACCTGCTAAGCTTTAATGGAAACAACTAAAACATCCTAGGATTAATATATACAGAGTATCATACCTACCAAGGGTTGGTAGTAAAGGTAAGTTCTCAGCTGTGAACAGTGTAAGCTCTCTTGTGTCAGCACTCAATATGTGTTTGCTGAATGTATAAATAAATGACTGACTGAATAAATATTGTGAGGAAAACATGGGAGCCTGAGGCCTGAGTTCAAATTTCTAGACAGCCCCTTATAAACTGTAGGTTCTTTGGTAAATTTTTACCTCTTTCTGGGCCTCATTTTTTCAATACATGATAAAACTCGAATGATAATACTTGTCCTGCTGTTCAAACAGCACAATATAGAAAAAGTGGCAAATAATATATAAAGAGGAAATATCCTTTTATGCTAAAGTCCACAGAGATGTCCTGGACTCAACAAGGATGGTCATTTGGGTGTATTTTGTTAAGCTAAAGGTATCCCTGGAGCTCATAATGAAAGGTCACCACTCCTGACCCTTGGTTCCCAATGCATCTTCCTACAAAGAAACCTCTATGTTGCCTGTGATCCAATCTAAGACTCCTTTGCAAGTGATGTGAGAATCATGTTTCTGTTCTCTGTGGCTGGCACTCCCTTCTGAGCGCCACAGAGTGCTGGAAGCATTGTGGACTTTGTATGCAACATCTTTGCAAAACATCAACCAGATGCCCACACTATCTCCTTGGTTGCTTATAGCCATCCCCACAGAGATGATAGTTATCTCATGATATTTTTCTCTGTATCCTCAACTGACTCAATGAGGGAACAGTCCCAAGGGGCAGAGGATTGAGGGTGGGGGACAGAAGAGAAAGAGTGGCTCTCTGTCCCTCTTGTCTCCTCACCTTGTCATTTACAAGGAGCAGTTGACTTGACTTTTAATCATTCTCTTCTTTGTGTCTGCTTTCATCTGAGGGCTCACCTTGGGCTCTACTCAGCTGATCTCAAAGAACTCTCCTTCACATCCCTTTTATGTACATATTTTGCAGATCTCCGATTTAAATGGATGCTTTGTTCTTGGGGTTAGGGGAGAGAAGATGGGATGATTTGAAAATCTTGCCAGGAGTCCTTGAAGAAGCAGGCTGGAGTACTGTTTGCAGAAGTCAATAGGCCTGTTGTAAGCAGGCATTGTGTGTTCTAGCACTGGCGGCAGAAACAAATCAATTTCAATTTACTTGTCCAGCAAAAGGAGCCATTATTTAGAACTGAATGGCCAGAGCTCCCATAATATATTGTGAAAACTTATTGTAGTTTTTACTGAGAACTAGCTTATGATGAAATTATTTGTTTAGAGGCAAAGTGTGGATGTTTATGGAATATAAATTCTGGAAGTATTGATTAGAGGCAGTTGAAGAATGAGCCACATTTCTTTTCTAAATGTGGTGGTTGGGTGATATCCATACAACACTGATATCAGAGTACACTTCTAGCAAAACCCTGGCAGGATCTTTATCCTGCCAGCAAGCACAATTAACACCAGGGGAGGCTGTTTGCTACTTAGGGTGATCTGCTAGTCAAGGCTGAAGTTCATTCACCTTTAAAGAGCACATTGGCTCATAAATTTGGCTCCCTTACGAGAATGTCTGTCGCTAGCTCTATATTTTATGTTAGCTATACGGCTTGGTATATTACCAGTAAATTGTTGAAACTCCCTGTAGGAGTAACATTTAAGGCTTGATTCACTGAAGTTTTACGTTTCCCTTTTTGCACAGTTTACATTAAAAAAAAAAAAACAACCAAGACATTTGGGCTCGAGACATGATTTATGTCTCTCCCCAAAATTGGCTGATCATATATTTTTCTATTTATCAGGCCTCTCCGTGCATCTTGGGTAACTTCCTAATACTCCTTTTTGGAAAATAGTTTTCTCACTACATATTGTGATTTTTACATTGAAAGATCCCTCTCAGGTTTTCTACAAAGTTCAGATGTATTTATCTATAGGAAAGCATATCAATACCATCAGCATACTTTCTTAGGGCAACACAGTTTTTCACATTATCTGTTCTATACCAGGAAGTAAGCCAGGTCTCATACCTCTGCCATTGTTGTGGTCTATCAGATCTTTGCATCTGATTCAGTTGACTTAATTGGATAGAACACTGCTTTCTAGAGTGATAACTGATGACAAGTTCAGCCTTGACCATCGGATTTTCCTAATCAGCAAATATCCTCCCTTAGTGCTAATTGTACTTGTTAAAATAAGGATCCTGCCAGGTTTCCAACCAACAGTATATTCTTATATCAGTGTATCATGAATATTACCTGACCATAATAACATCAACTCTGGTAACCTAGATATTATTCTTTCCTTCATAATGTCTTGCTAGGTCATAACTTCCTCAAGTGGTGGTCCATACTCCAGCTGCTTCCATTCTTCACCCTGAGTACTTTTTCAATGGTACCTTACAAAGTGCTGGAATTTGGGGTGTGTTTACTAAAATTTTATTAATTGAATGGAGAGATGCCACGAAGTTAAAGAGGTAGATGATTTAATGTACTAAATCAAACTAATATAATAATGGATGACCATGATTTGGTATGCTTCCTTGCTCTGTTGTTGTTGAGTTGGGTTTGACTCATAGTGATTCTATATACAACAGAATGAAAGAGGCACTATATCTGTCAGTGTTTCTTTGCAATCCATAGAGTTTTCCATGGGTGATTGTTTTGGGAGTTGGGTGCCATATCCTTCTCCCTTTTGGCAGTGCTGGGGATCGAATCCAGGACCTCAGAGCATAAAGAACAAGCACTCTACCAACTGAGATAAACTCTAACCCCACTTCCTTGCTCAGATATAATATTCATATTTAACAGAGACTTTCTGTACCTCTCTTGGTAAGAGCTTTAGACACCATAGCTATTCCCCAAGATGGGCCATGTGTGGCAACTAGCTCATGCTTTCTATTAAATTAAAAGTGTGTGAATTGGACTTTGCCCTGTTTCCTAATCTTGCTTTTATTTATAAGTGAACTTAGTTTTGGAAGGAGAAATTAATGTTGGATCAAATGGAATGTTCAGTCAATACTTGGCAATGCTTTCAGGCTCAGAAGACAGGTATTGGTGGTGGTGGTGATTGTTAGGTGCCATCAAGACAGTGTACAACTCATAGTGATCCCATGTATAACAGGTGAAATAGTATTGTTAGTGCTGATTATTTTTTGGGAGTAAGTTGCTGGGTCTTTTTCCAAGCCTACTATACCTGGCCCAACCCTGCTTAGCTTTCTAGATCTGATGAGATCAGATACCACAGTGGTACAGCTGCAGGCAAGGCATTGGTTAACTAAGGTAATTGGACACTTAAACTCAGTGCTGCTGAATAATTCAGAAAAAGATATGATTCACCCAATTCAAGTCAGTTTGGATTTTCAGAGAGTTAAAGAGCAAAGATTCAATGGCACCATTTTAATATAATGCCGACATAAGTGGCCAATTAGAGCAGCTTGGTGACAACCTAGTAAAAATGGTTGTTTGCATGACAGGTAGAACAAAACACACAGTTGATCCACTTTTATTTATTTTGGTTGTTTATAGTATTGTCACATAAGCACAACAGATGTTCTTGTGGGGCTTGAGAATAATCAGCATAATAGGAAATTCAGTTCTCCTTCCTTGAAGTCAAGGTTTGAAAGTCGCAAAAAGTGAAAAAGACCAGATGAACCCTAAACTTTTACTCAGACCCTTGTTTACTCATTAAATAGGTTTTGGATTATTTAATGTAAATAAAAATAATCCCATAGTTTCTGGAGTACCTTTTGTAGTTATATCATTTTTTTGGAAGCTTCTATATTCTCCATTTGAACATGATACTGTTTCTTGATCTGTACAACTTACTTTATTTCTCTTGACATTATCTGGACCATTAATTTGCCACTTAGTTGTGATTTCTCATATATTCTCCCCTTTTTGTGGTTACTTAATATTGTTTTTGGTAGGTGTTTTTTCCTTAACTCTACTAAAAGTTTCTTGAGGTCTAAGGATGTGTTAAATCACTTTTCATCCCTCCAAGGTACTAGTAATAAAGGTTGAATTACTGGTTGCATTAGATTACAAAACATTGTTATATTTTACAATAGTGTTACAAGAAGTAAAGGTGCCATTAAAATACATTACACATGCACAAAATAATAATAATGGGCACTAATTGAGTCTTTACTACTTAACATCCTAAAAACTTTGGACATTAATTGTGTCTTTATTATTTAGCATCCTAAAAATTTGGCATGTATGATCTGATTTAATCTGTGTAATGATTGTGTTAAATAATACTAACACTATCAATATTTTATAAAGAAACTGAGATTCAGAGATGTTATTTGTCTGACAATGCCTAGCTAACAGGTGGCAGACTGTGATCTCAAGTCTGTATGATAGAAGAGCTCATGATATACCACCTTTAATATCAGTTTTTAGTGAATTCATCCATAAAATGTTTTGAAGCAAATTCCTTACTGACGTACCCTGTCATCTTCTACCTTTACACTGAGTAGGAAGAAATCCTTCAGCTTCTAAAATGGTGTATACTCTCTTACGGGGATCATGAACTATTCCGTAGTTAAATGATGAATATTATAATGTTCAATGCCTGCAGCAGTAGCCCTGTGGCATTCGATCCCATCAGATCTCGGAAGCTAAGCAGGGTAGGGCCTGGTTAGTACCTGGACAGGAGACCACCTGGGAACACCAGAAGCTGTAGGCTTGGGAGAAGGACCTGGCAACCCCCTCCCAAAAATCAATCTGCCATTGAAAACCCTATGAACATCAGAGAAACACTGACAATAGTGTTTCCCCTGTTGTACAGAGGGTTGCTATGAGTTGGATACCGACTCGACAGCACCTAACAACAACAACAACAATAATGTTCAATAGGCCAAATGATGAAAATAGGCTCCAAATAAATATGGACTACATAGGCTTGCTTATTTTTTCTTTATTTTTTCTTTTTATTGGAAATTTTTAAAGTAAAACTTAATGTGTTTCATTTTGACATGTATTTCATTGCAACATTTCCATATATGTGTTTCATTGTACATTGCACAGAGAAGTTCCCTCTCACCCTCTTGTGCGCTTCCTTCCCTTGTCCCCCCCCCCCCACACACCAATGGCTTCTCTTCCACTTGCATGTCTTTTTGTGGTAACATTTTTCTATATATCCTTGGATCGCAATTATGTTTAAGGTTGAAACTTTTTCTGTAGCGATCTATCTTTTTACATTGTCAATAATATTACATGAATTTTCTTGCTCATTTGTATTATTACCATTCTTTGGTATTATTGGTATTATTATAATTATTTCCCAAACTATTAAAGTTGGGCTGTTTACTTGGAGGTCACCCTCTCTCTTATTCCTCACTCCTTTGTGTTCTTCCTCTTCCTTCCTTCTTCTCCCATCATTTATTCATTTTGCTAGATCCCTCCCTCCTTCTTTCTTCTCCCTCAATTGTTCCTTCTGCACTAAGTTGACTTTAGCTTTATATTGTGTTCTGATTTCTGTATAGGATGTTTTCCTTCTTTTAATTTTGATTTAGCTCCCACATATGAATGAGAACATGTGGTATTTCTCTTTTTGGGCTTGTGTTCATTCAGTTAAAATAATTTTCTCCAATTCCATTCATTTTGCTGAAAATGGCATTATTTTTTTGATTGCTGAGTAGTATTCCATTGTGTATATGTACCATAGTTTTTGTAATCCTTTCTTCTGTTGATGGGCACTTTGGTTGATTCCATATCCCATACTGTTGTGAAACTACTGCATTGAACATGGAGATGCATGTGTCTCTGTGGAATGATGACTCATCTCCCTTTGGGTATATTCCTAATAGTGTTATAGCTGGGTCATATGGCAGATCTATTTTTAGTTTTTAAAGATACCCCCATATTGATTTCTAAAGTGGTTGGACTAATTTACAGCTCCACCAGCAGTGTAAGAGGGTTCCCTTTTTGCCACAACCTGGCCAGCATTTGTTATTATTTGTTTTATGGATCTTGGCCATTCTTACTGGTGTAAGGTAGAATCTCAGAGTTGTTTTAATTTGCGTTTCCCTAAGGGCTAGGGATATTGAGCATTCTTTCATGTGTTTCATGGCTTTATGGGCCTTTTCATTTGAGAACTCTCTGTTCAGTTCCTTTTCCCATTTGTGTATTGGGTCATTTGTTTTCTTGGGTATTTTTTTCTTGAGTTCTTTATAAATGCTGGTAATTATAATGCTGATGTATAGGATGCAAAGATTTTTTTCCCATTCGGTGGGGGGAATTCCTTGATTCTGTTGATTGTTTTTTTTTGTTGTACAGAAGCTTTTTAATTTCATGTAATTCCATTTATCTATTCTCGTTGTAATTTCTTGAGCAGTTGGAGTCCTATTAAGGAAATACTTTCCTATGCCTATATGTTTAGCATATTGCCTATCCTATCTTCTATTAATTTTAAAGTTTCTCATTTTATGTTGAGGCCTTTTATCCATTTTGAGTTAACTCTTGTGTATATTGAGACATGTGGATCAGTTTTCATCTTTCTGCAAGCAGATAGCCATATTTCCCAGCACCATTTATTGAAAAGGCTGCCCTTTTTCCAATTTACTTGCTTTGCTCCTTTATGAAAACCAGGTGGCCATAGGTGTGTTGAGGTATTTCTGGATCTTCTATTCTGTTCCACTGGTCTTCAGGCCTATTTTTATGCCAGTACCAAGCTATTTTTGCTACCACTTTTCTGTAGTATAGATTAAAGTCAGGGATTGTGATTCCACCTGCACTAGTTTTGCAGCTTAAGAATGTTTTGGCTATACATGGTCTTTTGTGATTCCATATGAATTTTTGGATCGTTTTTTTTTCTGTTTCTGTAAAGTCTGTCAATGGAATTTTAATGGGGATTTCATTAAATCTATAGATTGCTTTCAGTAGCATGGTCATTTTTACTATATTGATTCTCCCAATCCAGGAGCAGGGAAGGTCCTCCCATTTTTTAATATCCTCTGCGATTTCTTTCTTTAATGTTTTGAAATTTTCCTTATAGAGATCTGTAGGGTCTTTGGGTAGATTGATTCCAAGGTACTTAATTTTCTGGTGGGCCATTGTGAAAGGTATTGTATCTATAATTTCCTTTTCTTCCTGCTTACAGTTGGAGTATAGTTAAGCTATTGATTTTTGTGTGTTAATTTTATATCCTGCCACTTTGCTTGAAGGAGTTAATTAGATCTAAACGTTTTCTGGATGAAGTTTTGGGCTCTTTTAGGTAAAGTATCATGTCATCTGCAAATAATGATAGTTTGATCTCCTCATTGTCAATCTGTATCCCTTTGATTTCTTTCTCTAGTCTGATTGCCCTGGTGAAGACTTCAATTACTATGTTAAATAGAATAGGAGAGAGTGGGCATCCTTGTCTTGTTCCAGATCTTAGAGGAAATGGTTTCAGTTTTTCTCCATTTAATATAATGTTGGCTTTAGGTCTGTCATAGATGGCTTTTATGATGTCAAGGTATTTGCATGTTATGCATATCTTTTCCAGTGTTTTTATCATGGAAAGGTGTTGCACTTTGTTGCAGACCTTTTCAGCATCAATTGAGATAATCATGTGATTTTTGTCTTAGGCTTGTTTATTTCTGACCATAGAACTATCAGTCTCCAAAAGATTAATACATTATTGTGTATCAAGAGAGGCAATTTAGAGTTTATCAAAATTCTCTTATAAATAATGAGTAAATTGGCCAAAAAGTTCAATTTTCCAAATTGGAAACCTATCTCTTAAAATATGCCATGTTGAAAGGAATAGGGATGGGCATCCTGGCAGAAAGATTGCTGCTAACAAGGTTGTAAAACTTGTATCATTTTCTTCTGAAAATAATAACTTTTTGAATAGTGTTCAACACTATGTGTTTGAACAGCTTTATTAATATGTAATACATATACCATATATTTTATCTATTTAATGAGTATATTCAGTGCTTTTCTGTATATTCACAGGTTTTTTTTATCATGAACATAATCTACTTTTAGTATATTTCCATCCTCCCCCAAAGAAACCCTATATCCATTAGGTTGTTGGTGTGGTTAGGTACCCTTGAGTCAAATCTGACTCACAGTAACCCTCATAAGGTTTTCAATGGCAGATTGTTTCAAGATAGCTTCAGGAATGGATTGCTATGTCCTTCTTCCATTTTTGAGATTCTAGTGATTGACCCCAGGGCCTCAGAGAGTGCAGAACAGAGCTCTACCTACTGAGTTAAACCCCCATCTGTATCCATTGAAAGTCACTCTATATTCCTGCATAGATCCTGCCTCTAAGACTAGATAATCACTAATATACTTTCTGCCTCCATAGATTTTCCTCCTTTCAACATTTCGTATAAAAAGAATCATAGCATATGTGGTCATTTGTCATTACCTCCTTTTAATTACTGTGTTATCAGGTTCCTTTGTGTTAAAGCACATATTGTACTTCATTTGTTTTTATTTCTGAGTAATGCTGCATTGTATACATATACCACATTTATATATCCACAATTTAGTCTTCTGATCCATGAACATGGGATGCTTTCCCATTTGCTTAAGGCTTCTTCATTTCTGTCAAGATTTTGTATTTTTAATGTATACCTTTATGTTTTTGTTAAAAATTTACCTCATATTTTATATTTTGATGCTATTGTGATTAGAAATGTTTTATAAATTTAATTTTTAGAATGCTCATTGCTACTGTATAGAAACACAACAGATCTTTTAATATTGACTTTATATCCTGAAACTTTTACTGACTTGTTTGGGAGTTTATTTAGTGAGTTACTTTTGCTTTATATAATATCATGTCATCTGCAAATAGAGATATTTAACTTCTTTCTTTCCAATTTGGATGTCTTTTGTTTCTTTTTTTCTTAATTATTTCAGCCAGATCCTTTAGTAGAGTGTTGAATACAGGTGGCAAAAGCACACATTCTTGTGTTGTTCCTAGTGTTGGAGGAAAGACTTTTCAGTCTTTCAGCTTTATTATTTTAACTGTGTGCATGGTATAGATTCCTTTATCAGATTGGGGTACTATCTGTATTCTGGTTTGTCGAGTGTTTTTCTCATAAAGTGGTATTAGATAGGTCAGTGGTTTTCTGCATCTATTGAAGTGATCATCTACTGTGGGTTTTCTTTATTCTGTTAATATAGTATATGTGAGAAGGATGTGGCAATCCACTCCTGAAGCAATCCTGAAACAATCAGCCATTAAAACCCCATGAGGGTCACTATAGGTTGAACCTGACTCCTCAACACCTAAAAACAACAACAATAAAATGGCATATTACATTGTTTTGTACATGTTCATACGAATTTGCATTCCTAGTGTTACTGGGCAGCATAATGCCTCCTCAGGTCCTTGGTATCATTAATAAAATAATTGAAAAAGGGACCCCAAAGGGACTTTGAGGACAGTTTATTTAGAATTAGAAGAGAGTACCCATAAAAGCTGGGGCAAACACAATGAGGATTTAGGCTAGTGTGGAAAGAAGGGGAGATGGAAAGTGAAAGGGAGAGAAAAAGTTATTCTTTCTGAGATAAAAATCAGAAAATAGGCAGAAAATAGCCCAGCACTGTTGCTTGGAGCCTGAGAGTTCACCCTTCTAGGGACCTCCACTCTGGTTGAGCTAGGTCCTTGGCTATGTCATAGAAAAGAAACTCCAGTCATAGTGAAACAAAGTTAGTGAGTTTATGAGATAGAGATGTAGAATAAGCTTTATGGTAAAGCATGGGTCTTCAGAGAGGATCAGACATGCCTAGATGTATTTATAATGGCCATGTATATGATTTTGTGGCCTTTGAAGTAACATTGCTCAAAGGATCTAATTTATAGCCCTGTTTAAAGATTATACAAAGTTTAAAATTAAGTAAAGTTTAAAAAATAAGTAAAAAGGAATCTTTCTGGATAATTGTACTATGCTAAAACTACTGTTCTTTTGTTTTCTGACTGTCAGAGGAATCCATGTGAACTGTAGGACACAGAAATCCAGGAACTTAGGAAAATTTGAGAAAGATTATGTAGGTATTTGACAGAAAGTAAAAAGCAAGTTTGGAAGAAGGCCTATGTGGAAGTGAGAACTGAGGC
>VMDO01010924.1:0-10000 GCA_007922755.1 Pedetes capensis
TTTTTTTTTTTTTTTTTTTTTTGTATGAGGATTTGTATCCAGGGTCTGGCGCCTGCCTGCTTTGTAGGTGCTGGACCGTCGCGCTGTGCTCCCAGCCCATATTTTTTACTTTTTGAGACAGGGGCTTGCTGAATTACACAAACGGTGTCTGATATCGGGCTTGTGGTCCTCCTGTCTCCGCCCCCCAAGCCGCTGGGATTGCAGGCGTGCACCACCGCACCTGACTAGGAGTGTTTTATACATGTGTGCGAGCGTGTATGAATGGTTTTGTTTTTGTTTTTGTTTTGATTTTGTTTTTTTGTTTCTTGGGGTTTTTGTTTTGTTTTGGTTTGGTTTGGTTTAGTTTTTTGTTGTTGTTTGTTTTTGTTGTTTTGTACGGGGGTTTGAAACCAGGGTCTTGCGCCTATTCGCTTTGTAGGTGCTGGACCGTGGCGCTGCGCCCCCAGCCCATATTTTTTACTTTCTGACACAGGGTCTTGCTGGGTTGCGCAGGCTGCCTGTGATCTTGGGCATGCGATCCTCCTGCCTCCACCCCCAAGCTGCTGGGAATGCAGGTGTATACCACCACACCTGACTAAAATCGATTTTATATGTGGGTGGGAGCGTGTATGCGTGAGATTTTTTGTTGTTGTTGTTTGTTTTTTAATTTGTATTTTCTTCTTTTCTTGTTTTACTCTCTTCCCTCTTTCTATTCTTCTTCTCTTTTTGTTATGCTATATATGCGTCCTAGTATTAATTATTTTACCATCAGAGCCCCCTCACGTCTGTCAGTTTGCCGTGGGGGCTTGCGTGTTGCGATGAGGCTGAGAGCTCTGCCACTGTAACCTCAGACATGAGCAAGGTTACCCATGCTGGACAGGTTTTCAGCTGAGCTTCCAGACTAAGACAGACTAGGGAGTAGGACCTGGCAAGCCACTCCCGAAACAACTAGCCACTGAAAACCCTATGGATAGCAAAGAAACACTGTCAGATATAGTGCCGGAAAATGAGGCCCCTAGGTTGGAAGGCACTCAAAAGACTACTGGGAAAGAGTTGCCTCCCCAAGTAGTGTGCACCGTGATGAAGGAAATGGAGTAAAACCCCAGGGTGCTCAACTTGATGATGTGGCACGACTCAAAATGAGGAGAAACAACTGTAAACATCCATTAATAATTGGAACATGGAATGTACGTAGTATGAATCTAGGCAAATTAGAAATTGTTAAAAGAGAAATGGATCATATAAACATTGACATTCTAGGCATCAGTGAACTAAAATGGACCAGCATAGGCCATTTTGAGTCAGATAATCATATGGTCTACTATGCTGGGAATGATAAACTAAAGAGAAATGGGGTTGCATTCATCATCAAAAAAGACATTTCAAGATCTGTCCTGAAATACAATATTGTCAGTGATAGAATAATATCCATACGCCTACAAGGAAGGCCAGTTAATATAACTTTATTCAAATTTATGCACCCACCACTAAGGCCACAAATGAAGAAAGGGAAGACTTCTATCAGCTTCTGCAATTTGAAATAGATCAAACATGCAATCAAGACATACTGATAATCACTAGTGACTGGAACGCAAAGGTTGGAAACAAAGAAGAAGGCCCAGTAGTTGGAAAATATGGTCTTGGTGACAGAAATGAAGCTGGAGATCGCATGATAGAATTTTGTCAGACCAATGACCTATGCATTGCAAATACATTTTTTCAACATCATAAACGGAGACTATACACATGTACTTCACCAGACGGAACATACAGAAATCAAATTGACTACATATGTGCAAAGAGACGATGGAAAAGCTCTGTACAAAATGTCAAAACAAGACCAGGTGCTGACTGTGGATCAGACCATCAACTACTCATATGCAAGTTCAAACTGAAGCTGAAGAAAATTAGAAAAGGATACGAGAGCCACGGTATGACCTTGAGTATATCCCACCTGAGTTCAGAGACCACCTCAAAAATAGGTTTAATGCATTAGACACAAATGACAGGAGACCAGAAGAGTTGTGGCATGACATAAAAGGTATCATTCAAGAAGGAAGCAAAAAGTTCTTAAAAAGACAAGGAAAAGAGAAAAGACCAAATTACATGTCAAAAGAGACACTGGACCTTGCCCTGGAATGTCGAGCAGCTAAGGCAAAAGGAAGACATGATGAAGATAAGGAACTAAACAGAAGATTTCAGAAGGCAGCGCAAGAAGACAAAAACGAATATTATAATGACATGTTCAAGGAGCTGGAGGCAGAAAACCAAAAGGGAAGAACACGCTCTGTGTTTCTCAAGCTTAAGGAAGTGAAGAAAAAATTCAAGCCTCGAGTGGCAGTAGTAAAAGATTCTACAGGGAAAATATTAAATGATGCAGGAAACATCAAAAGAAGATGGGAAGAATACAGAGAGTCATTATACAAGAAAGAATTGGTAGAGGACCAACCATTCCAAGAGGTTGCATATGAAGAGGAACCAATGGTGTTGAAGGACGAAGTGGAAGCTGCCTTGAAAGAACTGGCGAAACACAAATCTCCAGGAATTGATGGGATACCAATAGAGATGTTTCAACAAACAGATGCAGCACTGGAGGTGTTAACATGTTTTTGCCAACAGGTTTGGAAAACAGCTACTTGGCCAACTTACTGGAAGAGATCCATATTTGTGCCTATTCCCAAAAAAGGGGATCCGACTGAATGTGCAAACTATCAGACAATATCATTAATATCACACACCAGCAAAATTCTACTAAAGATCATTCAGAAGCAACGGAAGTAGTATATAGACAGGGAATTACCGGAAAATCAAGCGGGATTCAGAAGAGGGCGGGAAACTAGGGACATCATTGCTGATGTCAGGTGGATATTAGCTGAAAGCAGAGACTATCAAAAAGATGTCTATCTATATTTTATTGACTATGCAAAAGCATTTGATTGTGTGGATCATAACAAATTATGGATAACACTTCGGAAAATGGGAATACCAGAACACCTAATTGTGCTCATGAGAAATCTGTACATGAACCAGGAGGCAGTTGTTCGAACAGCACAAGGAAACACTGAGTGGTTTAAAATTGAGAAAGGTGTGCTTCAGGGCTGTATATTTTCACCCTATCTCTTCAATTTATATGCTGAGCAAATAATCCGAGAAGCTGGACTTTATGAGGAAGAACGTGATATCAAGATGGGAGGAAGACTCATTAACAACCTGCATTATGCAGATGACACAACTCTGCTTGCTGAAAGTGAAGAGGATTTAAAACATTTACTGATGAAGATCAAAGATCATAGCCTTCAATATGGGTTATGACTAAACATCAACAAAACCAAAATCCTTACACCTGGGTCAGTATGCAACTTCACAATAAATGGAGAAAAGATTGAGGTTGTCCAAGATTTTGCTTTGCTTGGCTCTATAATCAACACCTGTGGAAGCAGCAGTCAGAAATCAAAAGACGCATTGCTCTAGGAAAAGCTGTGGCAAAAGATCTCTTTAGAGTATTGAAAAGCAAAGATGTCACATTGAAGACGAAGGTGCGTCTGACTCATGCCATGGTATTTTCAGTTGCATCATGTGGTTGTGAAAGCTGGACACTGAACAAGAGAGACAGAAAAAGAATTGATGCTTTTGAATTGTGGTGCTGGAGACGTCTATTGAATATACCATGGACTCCCAAAAGAACCAACAAATCTGTCCAAGAAGAAGTACAACCAGAGTGCTCCTTGGAAGCAAAAATGCCCAGACTGCGTCTTACGTATTTCGGACATGTAGTCAGGAGAGAACAATCCCTGGAGAAGGACATCATGTTTGGAAGAGTGGCAGGTCAATGCAAAAGAGGAAATCCCTCCACCAGATAGATTGACACAATGTCTGCAACAATGGGCTTAAACATAAATAAGATGGTTTGCCTGGCACAGAATCGGCAAGTGTTTTGATCTGCTGTACATAGGGTCGCTATGAGTCTCACTCGACTCGACAGCACCTAACAACAACAAGAGCAACTAAAACATAACCATGTTCATTTGTTTATGCATTGTCTATACCTGATTTCATGCTACAATGGCCATATTGAGCATTCACATTAGAGGCCGTATGTCTTGCAAACCTAAAATTATTCACTATCTGGCTCTTTATGGGAAAGCATTACTAAATCCTATTCTATAGCACAAATACTGTACATGGGCTCCTTCTAGAAATTATTTGCAGGTCATAAACTTTGAAGTAGCCAAAAAAGAAATGACTTTTTCCTTTTTGCCTGCAATTTCCATAAAGCAATTTCTTTACTTATCTACCAACAATAAAAACAACTGATGGGTTAGGGTTAGATGTAGGTACTGGTTGGAACAAGCCTAGGGAACATGGGAGACCTCTCCACAAATCCAGAAACAATTCATGGTTGAATGGGTACTTGAAGACTTGGTGTGCTAATATTAGTTGGTACCTGTCTCTCAATTAGAATCAATTTGAATCAATGTAATAATAAGAGACAGTGTTGGTTTTGACTTCTAACTATAGGTAGCATGGTTGACCTAGGCTGTCAGCTGTGTACTCTGACATCCAATGTAGCATTTGCACAGTATACTTCCTACCTGCTCTGGACCAATGGCTGAACACTGCAGAGACACTGAGGCAGGCTCATCCCAAACAGGGACAATGAGGGCCTTTTGAGGAATGACTTTTGCTCAAGGATTCCTGACAGCCTTGTTGAACTTCCCTTACAAGTCACACTTATCTTTCCTTCTTTCACTTCTCCCTTTGGAGTTGATTAAATTTTTTTGCAATAGCCTCTCCAAAGTAAAAGACAAATCACTGAATGTTTATATCTATAGTGTGCTGCAATTATTTAGATGAATAATCATTTAAAACTAATAGTTATTATATGTTTTCTCACTTAATCCTCAACCTAATTCTCTGTAATAGCTCCTACAGAATCTCTGCTTCAGAACCAAGGAAGTTTAGGCTTTAAGAGGCTAAAAACAAGTTCTATCAACTAAAAATTCTTGTGGCCATAATTAAAATCCCAATAGTTTGACTTCCATTTACTTAACACTATGGCAATTATCTTTCTTGAAATTATTAATCAATTAACTTTTTCCTATATGAATCTTTCATTCACTGGCATTAGGTACACATTCTGGCCCATGGTACTTCTGGAAAATTAGTTAAATTCATGGAAAAGAAAATGGAACCCAGACTTGAGCGATAGTAGTTAACTTCTCAACTTTCTGGAGAGTAGATGTCACTGCACGTAAATGCCAGTTTCTAGTTTCACTGAAGAAAAAAACCAGCATTTTACAAAGTACAGTACTTACTCCTTTTCCTATTTCTCTATAGTTTGGGGTCCAGTTATCCGTTGGTGAATAATAAAGCACCTCAAACTGAGTGATTTTAAACAACATCCATTTCAATATTTCTCATAATTTCATGGGTTGAAAACTTCAGACATTCTCAGGCAAACAATACTTCTGATCCATGTGACATTGACTGAAGTCATTTAATAGTATTTAATTGGTCAATGGCTGATCAAGAGTCTCCTAGACAGCTTCCTCCACATGTCTTAGGACTGCACAGTGACAGCTGGGAGATTGGGACTAGTTCGGACTATTGACAAAGGCACCTACACATGGCCTTACAGCATGACATCTCAGGGTAGCTGATCTCATGTGATAGCTCAGCACACCCAGAGAAAAATGCTCCTGGTGGCCTGCTTGCAAGACTTATTATGATCTAGCTTTGCAAGTTCCAGGACTTCATTTCTGCCTCTTTCAATTATTGTTGTTGTTAGGTGTCAGTGAGTCTTTTCCAACTCATGGTGCCCCTATATACAACAGAACTAAATACTCCCCAACTGTATTCCATGCCCAGAACTATTGTCAGTGCTTCTCTGCTCTTCATAGGGTTTTTGATGGGTGATTCCTTTGGGAGTGGGCTGCCAGGTCCTTCTTCCATGCCCACAGTAACCGGTGTTCCCAGGCAGTCTCCTGTCCAAGGACTAACCAGGCCTGATCCCACTTAGATTCCAAGATCAGATGGGATCGGATGCCTGGGTGGTATAGATGTAGACCACCACTTTCAGTTAGCCAGCCAAATCAGAGGGCCAGCCCAGCTTCAGAGAGGTCAGAATTACATTCTACCTTTCAAGGGAGAAATACTAAGAGTTCTGTGGCCATTTTTAGTATGTTGTTTTTGTTGTCTGGTGCCATCGAGTCAGGTCCGAATCACAGTGACCCTCATAGGGTTTTCAGTGGCTGATTGTTTTGGGATTGCCTCTGGAGTGGATTGCCATGTCCTTCTCCTATTTTTGTGGTGCTGGGAATCAAACCCAAGACCTCAGAGACTGCAGAGCGATACTCTACCAACTGAGCTAAATCCCTGTACCATTTTTAGTATATACCTGGGAAAACCTTTGGTTAAATTTTATTGGCAGTTTCTTTTGGGTCTCATCATCAGTCAATCATTGACTGTTTCTGTGGACAGACAACAAATAAGAACTTCCCTACATAGTCCTGAAATTCTATACTTCTTGGGGACTTTCCAGGAAGGAAGAACACAATCTTGAATCTTCTCATTTTGATGTATGAGCTCTGACCTCAAGACATAATCACTTCTGTAAAGGGCTCAATTCCTGATAGGATTACTTGAAGGGTTACGATTTTAACATTTGAATGTTGAGGAGGCATAAACATTCAGCCCATAGCTACACCTCACAGTATTAATGAACAGAAAAATCTTAGAAATTACTTTCTTAAAAGCAGCATTTATTAATACTTCTATTAAGATAAGAAAATAAGATATGATAGGAGTAGGACATAGACAATTGCTCATAAAACTAAAATGTAATATGGATATGGTAACTGACTTAAAGGAGCATAAACCAATGTGATGTTGTTTCAAAGAAGAGAAAACTTGAATATGGTTGCAACAGGGAAAGCTATATTATTATTTCATGATTCTACTAACTCATCATACAGAATACAATGGGTGAATACCATACTAAAGTTCAGAGAAATCAAAAAACTCTTTTCAGTCCAGCCATAACTGGAATTTTCTGGAATTATGCAGCACTAGGCAAAGTGCCTTGGCTTCTGGAAGTGTATCTATAAAACTCAGCACTGTTAGTAGATTTTTCTGTGTGTCTTTAATGTTACTAATAAGACCAGCAAAATAATCTGATGAAGAAAGCTCAAGTATGCAAGATTTCATCAGAGAGAGCTGCACCCACGGCCTCTGGGAATTTTTGTCCTGTGTTTCGAAACCCTGAGTGCCTATCTGGAAATCAGGAGCCCCAGCACCTCAGTCATGAACCCAGCTCCACAACGCAAAGGAACACATTTCCTGCACTAACTACACATTGCTGCAGCAAATTGACTTAGATGTGGTATTTTAATTGTCATTAAATGGAATTATTATTTAATTAAAGTAAAGACTAATGATTTTCTGAGTCACTAATGCAAAAGATGCTCAATTTCAGTGTTGTTGTTGTTGTTGTTAGGTGCCGTCGAGTTGGTATCCGACTCATAGCGACCCTCATAGGGTTTTCAATGGCAGCGGTTTCCGGATTGCCTTGGGAGTGGATTGCCAGGTCCTTCTCCCATTTTTGCGGTGCTGGGAATTGAACTCGGGACCTCAGAGACTGCAGCGCAGCGCTCTACCAACTGAGTTAAATCCCAGCCCCAATTTCAGTGTACACCAATTTAATTGAAAAATATCAAATATTCCATTTTGTGCCTGCAGATTTATTGTTTCTTTTGTTTTCTGATCTACAGGGCTCCTTTTATTAGAAATAATTTAAGGTAGAATATTTAGATTCATTAAATGTCCCAGTGGAAAGGGACTTTGGAGAATGCTCTGGCTTGTTCATTTTATAGATCACACACCTCGTTAAGATTGGGCCAATGACTCCTGACTCTCACTCTAGTGCTCATTCCATTGTTCCTAGAAATGTGAGCTTTCTGAGAGGACCCACGGCATGCCAGCTAGAAACAAGTTCACAGATTATCCTTCCATTGTGTTCAGTGTATTTCTTGGGTCACTGAGGTCCAATGAAGAAAAAAATGGGCAGCATCACATATCTGAGCTAGGATGAGAGCCCCAATTTCCCTTCTCATCATCCATCTACCATGGCATTGACAATAGAGAAAGTCCTAAAGAGTAGATGAGGCTTTTGTGCTGAGGAGTCAGGATGTATCCTTCATACTATTTCTATGATTATTGAACATTGTAAAATAAAGATTTGGAAAGCAATTTCTCTCCCCTGTGTGTGTGTGTGGGGGGGTGTTGAATGTTGCACAAGGTTGATCCTCAATCTTCCTGAGGCCCAACACTCTACCCTAGATAATTTTCACACTTTCAGAGAGCAGTTCTTCAAAGAAGATTTCATAAGACCTACAGTCATCCTCTCCTCACTGAGCAAATGGCACCTTGTCACTTAAGTCACTCTGCACCTTGTACAATTCTGCATCTCTTAATAACTTCCTGCACATACTTCTCTGTAGTCAGTTTTGAAATGTCCCATGGAGAGGATTGCAGCTATCTTTTATTATGTCCTCTCAAGTACTGGATATTTTGTACAAACTCACTAAGGTGGATGTTTAGTACAAACTCACTAAGGTGGTTTCCAAAGGACCAGAATGCAACAGATTAGCAAGGATTAGAGAGCTCAAATGCAATGGCTACTTCCTCAGCCCAAAGAGTGAAAGTGTCTCTGTTGTGGAGGGAGTAGGGTTTGAATCCACGCTCTTGTACTGGCTCACTGTCTGGCATTCTGACTCTCAATGTCCTCATCTGAAAATTGTCATTGTAATACATATTTTATCATGTCATAACAATGAAAGAAAGCAAATGGACAAGTCTGGCAATTGTAGGCACCAAAGCAATAAACCTGGTTTTCGTATGGCATTAGATAGTAGAGGTAAAAATTCGTTAACAATCTCTACTTTTATTAAAGGACAACAGCACTGCTAGTGCTTTTTCTTTTCTTCTTTATTCTTTGCAACTTTGCTGAGAATGTTAGACAGGTAGAAAGAATCACGTTCAGTGCATCTGTTCTACCATGCTCTTTTTCTGAAATGGCTTTATTACTGTATAGTTCTCAGAGGTTTTTTGAGTATTTTTTGTTGTTTCATCATTGTTTTTGGGTTTTTTTTAGGAGGAAGAGGCTTTGGCAAAATCCAGGTATTTGTCTCAGTCCTAATTCAGACAGCAATTCTGGTATATTGTAATAACGAAAATGATGCTGTTGTGTCTGTGTGTATTTACATTTATCACACAGAGGAAAGAAGGGAAGTGCACTCCTGTATGGGCCAGTTTGGAGCCAGCCAGCAGTCTGTTCTTTTGTCATGAAGGTAGCTAGAGTAAAGAAAGCAGCACTTGCTTGAACTGGTTGTCTTCACGTGTTGAATCCTTAGCAGTGAAATGTCCATTTGTTGGTGTTGTTATTTTTTGGGGCCATCGAGTTGGGTCTGACTCATAGCAACACTCAGAGGGTTTTTAATGGCTGATTATTTCGAGATTGCTTCAGAAGTGGATTTCCACATCTTTCTCCCCTAAACTATACATAAACCCTAGCAATTTCATGGGGAATGAAGGGCTAGTGCCAGCTTCTCCCTACAGAAGCACATGTACAACTCTGAACTACATTCAGGGAGGGTTTGGGGCAGCTGGGCATGTGGAAGAGGCAGGTAGGTGAAATGCATCCACAACTCTTGCATCAAGATTTTTATGGTTTTTTCTACACTCAGGCCTTCCATATTTGAGGTGGTGAGTTGCTGGGGCTTATTTCAATGACCGATCTATGTCTGTGGGCATGAGCCAAACACTTACGGGACTTTGTAACTGTTGTCTCAGGGGAAATAGCCTTTAATGAACTTCAGGGACAACCCCATGTGGAAGCATGAATCTTAAAAAGCCTGAGGGTGATTACAAAATCCAAGGTTGGGAGGAGGAGAGTGAATTGTGAACCTGTCTAGAGACAAGCAAGGACAAGGCTGGCTAAAAGACAGACTTCTGGGGAGAGTCT
>VMDO01010924.1:15000-28582 GCA_007922755.1 Pedetes capensis
CCAGCCTCTTTGTCTCTCTCACATTTGCTTCCAGGAAGTGAGCAGCATACTCATTCCTAGCCTTGATGTACTGCTTTGCCACAGGCCCAAAGGCAATGGAGTCAAACAACCACGTACTGAAACTGCCAATATCATACAAAAAAATTCTTTCCTTTTAAAAAGTTGGTTGTCTATGGTACTGTTTTAGTAATAGAAAGCTGATTCAAATACCCCCATGGGGTGGAAGGAAAGTAGAGTGAGCATCTGATTGGGCCATGGACCCTCACAGTATAGTCTTCTCATGATCCTTGGTGCCAGTCTGGCCCATACACATCCCAGGCCAGATGCTGTAGACCTGGTTTCCAGCCAACCCAAAATCCAGGTCAGTTTCCATAGACCAAGGCACCAGGCCAGGCACTGTGAAGCCAGATAGGCACGATGTCAGCCCACCTGACGACATGATCAGCAAGCCTGCCCACAAACCCCACTCAGAAACTTTGGATAAACTGATTGACATTGGTTGTCCCTGTCAATCTCTAAGTCTAACAAGGTGCTTACTGCTTCGAATGCATAGTCACCAATGCAAGATAGCTAAAAGATGAAGAGAAGTAATCAGAGCATACCACAAATCACCAAAGAAGACAGAGAGGAAGTAAAAAAATAAACTGCAGTCAGAAAGTAATGAACAAAATAGCAATATTAATTTCTTCCCATCAATAACTAGTTTAAATGTAAATGGGTTAAATTCCATAATTAAAGATACTTTATTAGCTAACTGAAAGAAAAATTTTAGCATGTGCTGCCTGCAAGAGACCAACTTTAAATGTATACACAGGCTGAAATTTAAGGGATAGAGAAAGATTTCCCACACAAATGATAACAAAAAGAGAGAAAGTGTGGCTATATTTGTATCAGACAAAATACACTTTAAGTCAAAAACTGTCGCAAGAGACAAAGCTATAACAATTGGAAATATGCATGCATCCAGCATAGTAGAATCTAAATATATATGGCCAATAAGATAAATGAAGACAAAAATGAAAAGCAACATGCTACCAGTAGAGGATTTTTGTTTTGTTTTGTTTTTCTTTTTTTTAGTCTTTAACATTTTTTCCCCTTATTGGCAAATGTTGGTAGGTACAGAGTAATACAGCATTTGCTTTTTCCATTAGGCAAATATTACACCACTTTTGGTTACACTTTAATCAAATTATGAGGTTTATGGAAACTTTTGACTAATATGTAGTAAAACTCATAAGTATATTTGGATTATGTTCCCCTATTTTTCCCATGTACTCATGAAGTTGCAATGTTTATATTGAGATTTTCCTCTTCCCCTTTATCCCTTTACATCATTTCTCCTCCCCATCCCACTTTCCACAACCTTCACTCCTATTTGCTGGTTCCCTCCCTCCTTCTTTCTACTCTTTATATTGTCACTTCTTCACTAAGTTCAACTGTGTGTTTTTAAATATCAGCTTATGTATACAATTTTTTCTTCCTTTAAGTAAGACTCACCTCCCACATATAAGTAAGAACATATGGTATTTCTCTTTTTGAGCTTGTATTTTTTTTCACTTAAGATGATATTCTCTACTACCATACATATTGCTGAAAATGTATTATTTAATATTTTATTGCTGAATAATATTTTATTGTCTATGTGTACTGTAATTTCTTTATCCATTCTTCTGTTGATAGGTATCTTGGTTGGTTTTCTATCCTTGCTATTGTGAAGAGTGCTGCATTGAATATAGAGATGCAGTTGTCTCTGTGGTATGATAACTTGTCTCCCTTTGGGTGTATTCCCGGTAGTGGTATGGCTGTATTGCATGGCAGTCCTATTTTTAGTTTTCTGAGATATTTCTGTATTGATTTCCAAAGTGGTTGAACCAATTTAGAGTCCCACCAACAGTGTAAGAGAGTTCCTTTTTCTCCACATCTTCACCAGCATTTGTTATTGGAACAGAATTGAAGACCAAAGATACACCCATGCAACTTCAAACACTTGATCCTTGATAATGGGACTAAGGAGACAAAATGAAGAAAAGATAGCCTATTCAACAAATGGTGTTGGAAAAATAGGATATTCATCTATAGAAAGATGAAAACAGACCCATACCTCTCAATTTGTATGAGAGTCAACTCGAAGTGGATAAAAGACCTGAACATAAAACCAAAAACTTTAAACTACTAGAAGAAAAGATAGGAAACACACTCCAACATGTAGGCATAGGAAAGTATTTCCTTAACAAGACTCCAATTGCTTAAGAAATTGCACCAAAAATTTACAATTGGGATTATATGAAATTAAAGAGCTCTGTGCAGTAAAGGAAACAATCAACAGAGTTAGGGAAGAGCCCACTGAATGGGAAAAAAATCTTCACATCCTATACATCTGACAGAAGACAAACTTCTAGAAATTATAAAAAACCCAAGAAAGCAAATTCCAAGACAACAATACACAAATGGGCAAAGGAAATGAACAGACAGTTTTCAAATGAAGCAGTTCATAAGGCTAAGAAGCACATGAAAAATCCTCAATATCCCTAGCCATTGGGGAAACACAAATGAAAACAACTCTGGGATTCCACCTAATCCGGGTAAGAATGGCCAAGATCAACAAAACAGTAGAGGATATCAATAATCTACTTTCAGCAACAGAAAGATCACTCAGACAGAAAGTCAATAATGAAATATCAGACTTGTACATTATAAAACAAATGAACCTAATAGGCATATATAGGATATTCCAGCAAACATTCTCAGAATATACATTCTTTTCAAGCACACATGAAATATTCTCTCAGATATATCATATGTTAGGCCATAAAAGTTTTAACAAATTTAAGATTGAAATCATCTCAATATCTTTTCCTAAATAAAAAAGAAATTGGAAAATTCACAAATAGGTGGAAATTAAACAACCCAATTTTGAATAGCCAGTGGGCAAAATGAGAAGTCAAAAGAGAAGTCTAGAATTATCATAAGAGGAATGAAAGAAAAAACATACAAAATTTATGAGCTGCAGCAAAATCATACAGTAAGTGAGGAGATTGTAATGATAAAGGCCTACTTAAGAAATGATCTCAAAGAATTCAACTTTATACCTCAAAGAACTACTAAAAGAGCTATCTAATCCCAAAGTTAGTATAAGGAAGGAAATAATAGTGATCAGAGAAGAAATAAATGAAATAGAGCCAGAAAAATGATTGAAAAGATCATTGAGGGAGTTAGTTTGAAAAGATAAAACTAACAAACTTTTTTAGACTAAGGAAAAGAGAGAGGAGTCAAATAAGAAAAAGCAAAATGAAAGGGGACACATTCACACAGATACAACAGAAACACCAAAGAATGAGACTAAAATAAAAAGAATTACATGCAAAAACTTGGAAAATCTAAAAGAAATAGATAAATTCCTAGAAATATACAATGTATCAATACTGAATCATGAGGAAATAGGAAATATAAATAAAGGGTGAATTCTGCTAAACAAAAAGAATTGCCACAAATACTTCTCAAATTTTTCCCAAAATTGAAAAGGGAACACTTCTAAACACATTTCATGAGGCTAGCATTACTTTGACACTAAAGTCAGATACTATGAGAAAATAAAGTTCAAGCCAATGTCCCAATTTCCATTGACACAAAAATCCTGGAGAAACTAGCAGATGAAAATTAGCATCCTGTCCAATAAGCACATGAAAAAATACTCAGTATCCCTAGACATTAGGGAAATGCAAATCAAAACAACACTGACATTCCATCTCACTCCATTAAGAATGGCCGAGACTAACAAAACAAATTATAAATTCTGGAAAGGTTGTGAAGAAAAAGAAACACATTTACCCTTCTGGTGGGATTTTAAAGTAATCAACCACTTTGGAAATAAATATAGAGATACCTTAGAAATCCAATAATAGAACTACCATACAACTCAGCTATATCATTCCTGGGAATATACCAAAAGGATGACAAGTTATCATACCACAGGGGCAACTGCATTTCCATATTTAACACAGCCCTCTTCACAATTGGAAGGGCATGGAATCAACCAAAATGTCAATCAACAGCCGAATGGATTAAAAAGTGGTGTATATGTACACAATTGGGAGAAGGGCCTGGCAATCCACTCCCAAAGCAATCCCGAAATAGTCAGCCATTGAAAACTCTATGAGGGTCGCTATGAGTTGGATACCGACTCGACGGCACCTAACAACAACAACAACAACAACATGTACACAATGGAATATTACTCAGCAATAAAAAGGAATGAAACAATGTAATTTGCAACATAATGGATGGAACTGGAAAAGATCAGCTTATGAAAACAAATCCATGCTCCAAAAGAGAAATACCCTATATTCTCCCTCATATCTGGGAGCTAAAGCTAACTTAAAGGAAGAAAAAAACTATAAATATATTGTTGTTGTTGTTAGGTGCCATTGAGTTGGTATCCGACTCATAGTGACCCTACATACAACAGGCAAAACACTATTGTCAGTGCTTCTCTGCTGTTCATAGGATTCTCAGTGGTGGATTGATTGCCGGGTCTGTCTCCCAAGCCTACAGCACCTGGTGTTCCCAGGCAGTCTCCTATCTAAGTACTAATCAGGCCAGACCCTGCTTAGCTTCTGAGATCTGAGGGTATTGGATGCCACAGGGCTATGGCTGCAAGCCTAAATATGTAGACATATAAAAAAAGAAAAATCAGGCTTATCTAAATAGGGAAAATATGAGTAGAAAGAAGAGAGTAGGATCAAAGGGGGAGCAAAGATTGTGGAAGAGGGAATGGAGAAGGGAAATAATACAGAAGGTTAAAAGGGGGAGAGGACAATGTCAAGTTACATGATGCAACTACAGGAATTCTGGGGAAATAATAGTGGAATATAACTCATAATTGCATATGACTTTTACCACAGGTTAATCATAGGGTTTCATACATTATGTAAGCTGATATAAGTGTAACCAAAAATGATATAATAGGTACACAATGGAAATAAATAGCAAACGCTTTACTACTCTCTATGCCACTAACATTTATTAATGAAAAATTTAAAAAACATATTTAGCAGTCCACTAAAAGGAAAGTGCACCACAATCAAGCGGAATTTATCCCTGGGTGCAAGGATGTTTCAACACATGCAAATCAATAAATGTGACATACCGTCTCAACAGAATGAAGGATGAGATCATGTAATCGCCTCGGTAGTTATAGCAAGAGCACATGGTGATACACAATGTCCTTTTCATGACAAAAATTCTCAATGAATTAAGTACAGAAGAAATGTAACTTATCTTAATGAGGGCCATATCTGATAGTCAATAGCTAACATTATACTTAATGGATAAAGCTTTCAGCCTTTTATTTGCTTCATTCTCTTATTTTTTTAGGAAAAGACAAGGAATCTCACTCTCACCAGTTCTATCTAATATGCTACTAAAAATCCTAGCCATAGGAATTAGCCAAGAAAAAGCAATTGACATCCAAATCAGAAAGGAAGAGGTAAAAGTATCTTTGTTTGAAGATGGTATGATCTACCTATAGAAAACGCTAAAGACTTCACACAAAACAATTTGTTAGTATTATATACTAAAGTTGCAGAATAAAGAATTACATACAAAAAGTTGAATGTCTATACACTAAAAATAAACTATCAAAAACCAAATTAAAAAGTCAATCTTATTTGTAATATCTTCAGACAATATGTAAGAATAAATTTAACCATGGATTTATACATTGAAAATTGCAAAATGTTGATACAAATTGAAGAAGACACAAATAAATGGAAAATCATCATGTAAGCAAAGATTCAAATAAGTAGCAGAATTAAAATGGCTGTAATAACTTTATTCAATCTATACATTGAACACAACTCATGATGATTTTCACAGAAATATGAAAAAGAATCCTAAAATTCATACGAAACCACAAAATACCAAATAGACAAAGTAATCATGAGCAAAGAGAACAAACCTCGATACACCACATTTCCTGATGTCAAAATTGCTGTAAATATGCTGTAGTGGTCAAAACAGCATGGTACTGGCATAAGAACAAACACATAGACCAATTGAAAAAAAAATACAAAGCCCAGAAATAATGCAAGTATGCTTGATTGGTCTTCTTCAAAAGTAACAAGAACACACAAAGGCAAAAAGATAATCTCAATAAATGGTGATGGAAAAAAAATGACTATCAATATGCAGAGAAATAAAACTGAACCATTATCCAAGGCAATATACTCATACTAAACTCAAAATGGGTTAGAAAGAGTCAGCTTTCCATTACTATAACAAATACCTAAGATAAATCAACTAAAAAAAGAGGAAAATATTACTTTAAGTCACAGTTTTAGAGGTTTCAGTCCATGACTGATCCACTCCAATGTTTTGGGCCTGGAGCAGTATGGTATATCATAGCAAGAGTGCATGGCAGAGGTAGACCATTCATCTTATTGCAGGGAAGTAAAAGAGAGAGAAAGAGAATTGGGTCTCCTTTGAGAGTCCTCTCCCAATAACCTAAGACCTTTCACTAGGCTTTACCTCTTAAAGGTACAACCACCTTCTAACAGTGCCATAGGCTTGGGACAAAGCCTTTAGCACATAGGACTTTTGGGGACCTTCCAGATCCAAACTATCACAGAGACTTAAACATAAGACCGAAAACTGTACAATTACTAGAAAAAATACCAGAAAAAAATTTGATATTGTTATATGCAATGAATTTTTGGGTATGACTCCAAAATCTCACCCAACAAAAGCAAATTGGACTTTACTACACTAAAAAGCTTTTGCACAGCAAAGGAAAACAATTAAAGGTAAAAAGATAGCTTATATAATGGGAGAAAATGTTTTCAAATCACAATTTTATAAGGGATTATTATCCAAAATATATAAAGAACACAAACATCTCAATAGCCCCAATGCAAGTACCTGACAAAGGACTTGAATAGACATTTCTCAACACAAAACATACAAATGATCAACAATTGTATGAAATAAAGCTAGAAATAACCAATCATCAGGGAAATGCAATGCAAAATTACCATATCACCTAATAGCTAATAGAAGAGCTATTATCAAAAATTCAAAAGATAAGTATTGGTGATGATATGGAGAAAAGAGCACCTATTCTTGTTAACTTTTAGTGAGAGTATAAATTGGTACATCCATTAGGGAGAACAGTGTGGAGGTTCTTCAAAAAATTAAAAGTAAAACTACCATATGATCTGCAGTCAACCCAGTAAAGTATAAATCCGAAGGAAATTACATCAGTAAGTTGAATAAATATCTACACTCCCTTGCTCCTTGTAGTTGTTAGGTGCTGTCCAGTCAGGTCCAATGCATAGCAATCCTATGTACAATGTAGCAAAACATTATCCAACACTGGGCCATGCATACAACTTTTTTATGTTTAAGCCCATTATTGCAACCACTGTCAATCCACTAGTTGAGGGTCTTCCTTTTTTTCATTGACCTGCCACTGTCCCAAACATTATGTCCTTCTCCAGGAATTGGTCCCTCCTGAAAATATGTCAAAAATACTTAAGACACAGTCTAACCATCCTTGCTTCCAAGGAGTACTTTGGTTGCATTTCTTCTAGGATAAACCTGTTGGTTCTTTTGGCAGTCCATGGTATACGCAATATTCATCTACAGAACCACAATTCAAAAGCATCATTTCTTCTTCTATCTTCCTTATTCACTACCCAGCTTTCTCATGCATATGATAACAATTGAAAATACCATGTCATGAGTCATGCACAATTTCATCTTCAGTGTGACACCTTTACTTTTCAACACTTTAAAGAAGTCTTTTGAAACAGTTTTTCCCTATGCAATGTGTCCTTTGATTTCTTCATTGCTGCTTCCATGGGTGATGATTGTAGAATTGACTAAAGCAAAACCTTGGATAACCTCCATCTTTTCTCCATTTATCATGAAGTTGCTTACTGACCCAGTTGCAATGATTTTTTTTTTATGTTGAGGCTCAATCCATACTGAAGGCTGTGTTCTTTGATCATCATCAGTAAATGTTTCAAATCTTCATCAGTTTCAAAAAGCAAAGTTGTGTCTTCTTCATAATGCGGGTTGTTAATGAGTCTTCCTCTAATCCTGATGCCATGTTCTTCTTCATAAAGTCCAGTACTCAGATTATTTGCTCAGCACAGAGATTGAAGATGTATGTTGAAAGGATACAGCCCTAACACACACCCTTCCTGACTTTAAACCAGGCAGAGTTTCCTTGTTCTGTTTGAATGACTGCCTCATGGTCTGTCTACAGATTCCTCATGAGTTCAATTAAGTGCTCTGGTATTCTTAGTCTTTGCAGTGTTATCCATAATGTGCTATGATCCATACAGTCAAGTGTATTTGCATAGTCAGTAAAATGTAGATAAACATCTTTCTCTTATTCTCTGCTTTTGGCCAATATCCATCTGACATAAGTAATGATGCCCTCTTCTGAATCCAGCTTGATTTTCTGGCAAGTTCCCCATCTATATACTGTTGCAGTCACTTTTGAATAATCATTAGCAAAATTTTACTTGTGTGTGATATTAATGATATTGTTCAATAATTTCCATATTTGGTTGGATCCCCCTTCTTGGAAATAGGCACGAATATGGCTCTCTTCCAGTTGGCCAGGTAGCTCTTTTCCAAATCACTCGGCATAATAAGCAAGTTAGCACCTCCAGTGGTGCATTTCTTTGTTCAGACATCTCCATTGGTATTCCATCAATTCCTGGAGCCTTCTGTTTCACCAACACCTTCAAGGCAGCTTCCACTTCATCCTTTGGTACCATTGGTTCCAGATTGTATACAAACTCTTAAAATGGTTGGTCATCCACCAATTCTTTTTAGTATAATGACTCTGCATATTCCTTCTATGTTCTTTTGAAGTATCCTGCATTAATATTTTCCCTGTAGAAACCTTTACTATTTCTCCTCAAGGTTTAAATTTTTTCTGCGATTCCTTAAGCTTGAAAAAAACAGAGAGTGTTCCTCTCTTTTAGTTTTCTATCCCATGCTCTTTGCCCATTTCATAATATTTGATTTTGTTTTCTCAAGCACTCCTTTGAAATCTTCTGTTTGGTTCCTGAACTTCACAACATCTTCCTTTTGCTTTACTGCTCAATGTTCAAGGGCAAGTTTGAGTCTCTTTTGCCATGTAATTTTGTCTTCTTTTTTTTTTCATATCTTTGTAATACCCTTTTGCTTTCCTTATGAATGACGTCTTTGATGTCATGCCACAACTCCTCTGGTCTTTGATCATTACTGTCTAACACATCAAATCTGTCCTTGAGATAGTCTCTGGACTCAACTGGGATATACTCAAGGTCATACATTTGTTCTAATTTTCTTCAATTTCTGTTTGAACCTGAACATGAGCAGTTGATGTTCTGATCCACCATCAGTACCTGGCCTTGTTCTGACTTTTTAAATTTCCTTTCGAGTAATGGGACATTGAACCCAGGGCATTCTGCCATGGAGCTGCACTCCTAGCCACTCTTTTATTTTATTTTTATTTTGAGACAAGGTCTCACTAAGTTACAGAGGCTGCCTCTGGTCTAGCATTCACAATCCTCTACCTCAGTCTCTCCAGTCACTGGGATTACAAGAGTGCACCATTACACCTGGCTCTTGTTCTGACTTCTGATATTGAGGTTTTCTATTGTCTCTTTCCATCGATGTAATAAATTTCATACCTGTATTTTCCATCTGGCACATTGTATGTGTATAATCACCATTTATGTTGGTGAAAAAATGTATTTGCAATGAAAATTTCATCAACCTGAAGAAAAAATCCTATCATGTGATCCCTGCATCGTTTCTGTCACCAAGGCTACATATTCCAACTATGAGCCTTCTTCTTTGTTTCCAACTTTTGCATTCCAATCATTAGTAATGGTCAGGACACCCTGATTGCATATTTAATCCATTTCAGATTATAGGAACTGGTAAAAATCTTCCACTTCTTCATTTGTGGCTGTAGTGGTGGGTGCATAAATTTGAATAACAGTCATATTAACTGGCCTTCCTTGTAGGCAAATAGACAGTATCATATTTCAGGACAGATCCTGAGATGCCTTTTTTTGATGATTAATGCAACCCCATTTCTCTTTAAGTTGTTATTCCAGGCATAGTAGCCTATGCGATTTATCTGATTCTAAATGCCCAATACTTGTACCCTGTAGCATTCACAATAGCCAAGACAGGAACACCACCTGTGTCCACCAAAGGACGAATTCATAAAGAAGAAGTGGTATGTATTCACAAAAGAATACTATTTAGCTTTTAAAAAGGAGAATCTTGTCATTTCTGACACATCAACCTAGAGGAAATTAGGCTAAGTAAAGTAAGCCAAGGACAGGAAGACAAATACTGCATGATTTCACTTATATGTAGAATCCAAAGAAGTTGAATTCATAGAAGTATGGATTAGAATGATGTATATATATATATATATATATATATATATATATATATATTTCATTATTCTGTACTAACATCAACTTAGCTTTCAATGAATGTTATATGAAATTGCTTCAACAATCTAGATAAAAACTACTGAAAGTCTTCCATAATTTTTTCCTAGTACTGGGATTGAACCCACATCCTCAGGCATGTTAGGCAGTACTTCATCATCCAGTTCTGTTTCTATTTTTTATTTTTGAGAAAAGATCTCTCTAAATTGTGCAGGCTGTCTATGATCCTCCTGTCTCAGCCTCTCCAGTAGCTGAGATTACAGGCATACACCATGGCATTTGACTAAATTATTTTATTTAAATTTTCATAGTATGAAAAATATCTCTTCTATTAACTGGCATTCATTTTTTCTGCTTTTTTACTAACTTAATTTATCCATTGAGTAATATTTCCTTTCTTGCCTGGTTCATTAGAAACTCAGATCCAAATATGAAGATCATTATAAGAACCAATTAATCTTTTTAAATTATATGTTTGCTCAGTAAACTTTTGCTTGATATTGAATATATTATTTCTATTTGATAAACGTTTCACAAATGGCCCATTTTCTAAGCTGCCTCAAAATATACTAAATTACAATTGAAAGTAAATTAATCTATATGGATTATTTGTAAATTAAAGTATATGGATTATATATAGATTCATTATATAAAATTTGTTTACATAATTAAAGCTGTCTAATAAACTTCATAGCCTGCAACCATAGCCCTGTGGCATCTGATCCCATCAGATCTCGGAAGCTAAGAAGGGTCAGGCCTGGTTAGTACTTGGATAGAAGACCACCTGGGAACACCAGGTGCTGTAGGCTTGGGAGACAGACCTGGCAACTCACTCCCAAAAACCAGTCCGCCACTGAAAACCCTATGAACAGCAGAGAAAGACTGACAATAGTGTTTTACCTGTTGTAGATAGGGTCACTATGAGTGGGCACCTAATAATAAACAACAACAATAAACTTCATATTTCAACTATGATAAAAATAGTTTGTGTCATTTCAACCTTCTACTGAAGACAAAGATATCTGCTAAAAATGTGTATATAAAGCCTATAGCAGAGGGATCATGAGTTTAAAGCCAATGTGGGTTATATAGCAAGCTAAAGTCCAGCCTGAGCTACGTAAGGAGACCCTGTCTCCAAAATACATATGTGTGTGTTTGTGTATACATTCAGAAGGTGCAAAAAGTTTACACATTTTAAGTGTTAAATTTGTAGTGCTCAATATACAATGATAACAAAAAAGGAATACAAGTCACATTTGACTTCTGCAATTATAAAAGGTACTCAAAGTGGTTATCATGATTTAATTTAACTTTGAAAAGTGATATATAGGTAACATCTCCTAAAATGTGTATACACTTTTGGCGCCACCTATGTGTGTCTATTTTGTTTCATATGTCAAATATCTATAATATATACACATATGTATGTGTATATTTTGTGTGTGTACATATATATACCTATATATGTGTATATATGTGTATATATACAGTAGACTGGAGACTGGAGACAGTAGACTGGAGACTGAAGAAACAACTAAAGAGTTAAATAACTATGAAATGTTGAGATCACAGAAACCAGAGTTCAAGTCCCACAGAGGTAGCAGAGCCTTGGTAAGTATGCTGCGCTTTTAGTTGAGACCCATTCATTAAGAGGAAGGATTATGCCTCCAATATAAATTCTAGGTAGAAATAGACCTGACTTGGTGAAGTTCAAAATTATTTATTTATTTCTCAGTAGTGGGGCTGAACCAAGTTCCTTACATATACTTTGTAGGTGCTCTGCCACTGAGCCCCAACCTGTACATTTTTTATTTTTTAAATTGAGATAGGGTCTCACTAAATTAAGTAGGCTGCCTCTGGCCTCGAACCTGCGATAATCTCTCCTCCATCTCCAGAGCCACTGAGATTACAAGAGTGAGCCATCATACCCAACCCCAAACCAATTCTTAATAGGATTAAAGTGATGTGCTCAAACTCCATCTACCAAAGGCAACGTTAACCTTTACTGGGGAAAAAAAAATCACTCAGAATCTCAAAAATGTTTCATCCAAAGTATCTAAAACTAAATTTAAAATGATAATAAATGGTGCATATGGAATCAAATGACCAAAGCTTTAGAGAGAAAGAAAGAAAAACAGATTTAAGTAACATAATTATAAAATATTTAAAAATAATTAGAATTAATAATTTGAAAAATAGAGGAAACTATAAATAATTTCACTGGAGACTTAAAATTTATTAGAGGGCCAGGCATGGTGGTGCATGCCTGTAATCCCAGTAACTCAGGAGACAGTCAGGAGGATCACGGTTTTGAGGCTAAAGGCAGCCTGTGTAACTTAGCAAAATCCTGAGTCAATATAATAAAAAAAGAAAAGAAAAAAATGGGCTGGGGTGCAGCTCAATGGGAAAGCACTTGCAGAGTAGGTGTAAGGCACTGGCTTCAATCCCCAAGTATTGCAAAATAAAATAAATTCATAAAAGGTCAAATAGAAATGATAGACCTGTAAAATACTAAACTGAATTTACAAATTCAATAGATGTGACTGTGCAAAATAATAGGTTAACTGAATGACAGGCAGTAGAAAATATCTAGGTTGAAGTAGATGAAAAAGATGAAAAATGAAGAAAGGAAATACAATAAATAAAATGCAACTAACAAAAACATACCGGAATGCAGGAGGAGATGACAGGAGAAAATGGGACATAAAGAAGTATGAGAAGACATTCTGTGCAAACATGTTCCAAAACAGGCAAAAGACATGAAACCACAGATTTAATAAGCCCTATGACCCTCAAGCAGGATAAAAAAAATTTAATCACTGAAAATAGTACAGAGTTTTTAGTACAGAAATTTATCTTAACATCATGAAATGTTACATAGTACATTGGAGATCAGGATATCAGCCCAGCTAACAAGTAGTTGTAGTAATACCAGGAGAAAGCCTCCAAGTCCAGGTGAATCTTGCCTGGTGAGAGCCAGAGGGTTGGACCTAAACAGAAATTTGAAAGGCAGTAGAGAGTATTGGTCCAGCCTGGCTTGTGGCCCAAGGCATATAAAGTCAATGGAAATCCAAAAGACTGTATTCAGGGGTAACTCATTCATATAAATAGTG
>VMDO01010924.1:28682-69404 GCA_007922755.1 Pedetes capensis
GGGGAAACACTTGTCAGTACTTCTCTGCTGTTCATAGGGTTTTCAATGGCAGATTGATTTTTGGGAGGGGGTTGCCAGGTCCTTCTCCCAAGCCTACAGCTTCTGGTGTTCCCAGGCGGTCTCCCATCCAGGTACTAACCAGGTCCGACCCTGCTTAGCTTCCGAGATCTGACGGGATCGGATGCCACAGGGCTACAGCAGCAGGCATAAATAGTGGAATAGAGGCAAAATCTAGAATCTTGGGTTTCTTGCTCGTATGGCGTGAAACTTAGAGGCCCTAGATAATCAACCCTTGGAGAATTCTACACTGAAGTCAGTTCCTGAGAGACTTTCCAAGGCATTGAGGCATAACTGCTAAGGTTTTATAAGGGTACCATGACTTTACCGGCTGGGGTTCAGCTAGGTTGCTAGAGTGCTGCTCCACACTCTCTGAGGACCCAGGTTCCGTCTCCAGCACTGCCAAAACTGGAGAAGAATGTGACAATCCACTCCCAAAGCAATTCCCAAAATGATCAGCCATTGAAAACCCTATGAGGGTCCCTATGAGTCAGATACTACTCGAGGGCACCTAACAACAACCACGACTTTGACCAACCAGAAACTAAAGGACAAAGTAGGTTTGGATAAAGCCCAAGCTTTCATCACAGTCCATCCACCCCTCAGATTTTCTTTCAGCTCTGCAGTCTTCGATGTTTGGAATGTTCTTTAACATTATTTTTATCTCCTCAGATCTCACTCTCCCTTTAGCCACCTTTATTTCAATCTTTGCATCTGTAACTACCTCACTGTTGAAGAACTCTTTCCATTCTTGGTTCTCAGAATCTACGTGAAAATTTATTTAACTTTGACCAATTTCTTCCTACCAGTCACTTCACCATCTCAATCGCATATTTTTATCCACCTGGGCCTGGAGAGGTAATTGATAGTCT
Organism: Pedetes capensis; assembly: GCA_007922755.1. Lineage (NCBI taxonomy): Eukaryota > Metazoa > Chordata > Mammalia > Rodentia > Pedetidae > Pedetes > Pedetes capensis. Next base: position 29,612 of record VMDO01010924.1, read on the forward strand.
TGGGTTTCCGACTCCATGGACTTTCCAGACCACTTAATTCCCATAATTTACCGTGGCACTGGACTGCTAACTACAGACTGATTCCTCAGAGGCCTCTTTGTTCTTGGCAACCACCACCCTCATTTTGAAACTGGAATACTCTGAGAAAATAATGAATTAATATTCTTTCTTTCAAGAGTGAGACAATATACAAAGTCATGGTGATAAGAGCCAAAACAGCAACAAGATCAGCAACAGCAACAGCCAAGTGAGAGTAATGTCCAAGAAGCCAGGCAGTTTCTCCCTTAGGATTTGTTTTTAGGGCGGCAGATTAAGGATTTTACCAAAGACAAATGATTAACAGATTCTGTGGTGCTAATCCATATTTTACAGTCCTTGCAGGAGGGTTTCTTATCTCTAGAGACAAAGGGAAAACTATGTCAATCCCTTTGGTTACTTGCTTTCTCATTGCCTGCATAAGACATCTGCAGAATCTGGCAATTACATATTACTTAATCTTTTTATCAGCTTTGACTAAATACTTTGAGATCACCACAAATAAGTTTTTTGAGATTAGCAATATGTACATGCAAATGTCTGTTGGGAAATATCCATGCCATCTGATACAGCTGGCCCTGCAACATGGAGACTCTAACTGAAGTTCTAATCCACATCATATGTGATGAATTTTAGTGTTGTGTTCCTATTGCCTTGTGGTTCAGTGTTTTCACTAGATGTATGATTAAAAAATGAAACATTTTATTTTCTGCCTAGAAAGTCATGGCTTATTTTTCATCTCACAGTTAATGTTGTAAATCTTTTTTTGATTCAGAGCAAAAGTGTTCTTTTAATGGCTTGGTTGTTGGACTTGAACTGTAATCTTATGAATAGCAAGAATTTGCATTTGTGGAAAGCCGAAGAATTTGAGGGAAGAGGGAACTTTGAAATTTATAAATTTTTTCCCTTTTGGAACCCTTGAAAAAGGCCACAGATGCTCATTCTTCCTAAGAAACATACCGATTAGCTTAAAGAAAGTCATTCATGCCCATGCCAGTGTCTGTTCAGAGTGTGAACAGAGCTTGGATGTCAACAACTCATTGTCTTCCTGGAGCTTCCTGCTTTGAGATGGCTGTGTGTCATCTTCAGCCTCCTTTGACATCCAAGTTCCTAACTTGTAGGTTGATTTAGAAACTGCAGAACCTTCTAAAACTAGAAGGTTCATTAGAAAATTCTGAATTTACCACTTACAGAAAAAGTCATTCACTCAGGTAACTATCCTATATTTAGAATGTTGAAAGAGTAACTTGTTTAGTTGAATAACTTAGCTTTTCCTCACTTGTGAGTTGTGTTCACACTCAAGTCATTCAAGTTCAGACATGAAGCAGGCATTGCGCTGAAAATATGTTATTGTTTCTGAGAACACATGGACCTATCTCCCATATTCAGTGGCTTTCTGGTATATTATTAGAAGCTATATCTCAGGGAAGTAGGGAAAGCTCTGATTCATAGTTTGTGTCTATTTCATATTTCATACCATGGACAACTTCAATCTATCAACATGAAAATGGTAAACATGGGGTTGGAAAGAGGACCCTACAATTTGCTCTTGTGAGACAGTGTGAGCTGACTCCAGTCTTCCTCTGGTACCACAAGAGGAATTTGGATAATATTTTCAAATGATCCATAAAAGTATTAAGTGTTAAAGAGTGGGAATCAATATCTGCAGGAGTATCTTGAAGCTGGATTCTGCCGCTAACAGTATTATCTTTTCATCATAAAAAAATATTTAAACTCTGAATCTCTCCTCTCTACTGAAAATAAGGACAGCTTCCCTAAAGATTCACAGGAGTTAGATGCTTAAGGCAACTAAGGGGATACTTAACACATGACAAAGGGAATGCATGTTGAAAGGTATATATGAACAGGAAGTTACATATGAGCCTTGCTAGGAAGGTCTGGCCAAAGTACATATAATAATGGTAGAGGAGAATTATTTGTGGATGGAACAAGCTCAGACACCTCAGACTTTCTGGAGTGATCAGTGCATGGCAAACGTTTTCTTAGTCTATTTAGATGCACTGTTGAAGGGAGAGTCCACAGGCCAAGAAAGGAGGGAGGAGCTCAGAGAAAGCCTGCCATGAAATCCCTCAGATCTTTTTTATGGGTGGGAGTTGTGAAATGCTTTTTGCATCTATAATTAGGGAATGAAGTGGAGCAGATGGCTACTGTGCAGTTATAATTAAAGTATAATGCACAGTAAAATCACCTTGTGCAGCCAGTGATGCATCTAAGCCAGAAAATATTAATTCTGTCTGAGTGCACTTCTAAACTGCTTCTTTGGGCTGCGGGGAATAGCCGTTGCATCATGACACTGACTTCACACACTCTTTTTCTACCAGAAGTTCCATTTGCAAATTCTCAATTGCCCTATATTAAATTATATAGCTCATAGAGTCTGCTACTTAATAATGAATACTTTTGTTAAAATAAAAGCACATGATTCACTTCAATAGCACAGAGGAAGTGTGCTGCTACAGATACTGTCCTGGGTTCAGAATTTTTTTTATAAGCTTTTCACCTGCACTAGTAAATACACTCTGAAGGAGTCTAAACATCAAGTGCAGAAGAATAGGGTTCAATTGTTAGGTGGAAAACCAATTTGAGACAGGCACATGGGCTGATTGCTAAAATGCTAAAGGTATATTTCTCTTCTCTCCATATATGCAATAATATAGCAATGGAACCAGGACTGGGCCCAAAGACAATGACTGTGGTCTTAGTCCCAACTTTCAGTGTATTCCTAAGCCAGTCATTGTCCTTCTCTGGACCTCTCTTTTCAACCTATATGGTGAGGAAATTGGACTGCATGGTAAATGTGGGCCTGACAGTTTCTTTCTTGCTGTTCTCCCCACCTCTTCCTTCTCCTTCTGTACCTCCTCCAACTCCTCCTCATCTGTCTCTTCTTCCATCACCCTCTCCCTTCTTCCTTGAGTTTCTCATTAGACCAATTTCCTGTGTAGTAAATATACTAACTTTACTTATTCTTAAGAGGAACATGGACAGCCAAGAGGTTTCCTCTTTGTAATATTCATTTTGTTTTCTTTGTCAGGGAGGTAAGAGATTAGTGGCACAGGCTGATTTCTGGTTTTCCTTTGCCAGAAACCACTGGATACCTCATGTAAGTGGCAGGTATTCAGATTTTGGAATTTTGTTCTACCCTAATTAGTATTGCCTTTATGGACACAAAGAAGCACAGTCCTTGAGTCATAGGATTGTTTTTTTCCCCCCTACCCACTTACTTATTTCAGCATTTTACCTCTTTAGCACAGTTGGTAGAGTGCTGCTCTATACTCTCTGAGGCCCTCAGTTCGATCCCCTGCACTGCAAAAATGGTAAAAGGACCTGGCAACCCATTCCCTACATAATCCCAAACAATCAGCCATTGAAAACCCTGTGGGTTGCTATGAGTCAAACCTGACTTGATGGCACCTAACAGCAATGTTTTCCTTGAAGTATTAAACGACTTTTTGTTATTATAAGGAAAGTGTATACAGTACTGGAAGCCCGAGGCTCTCAGCACTCACCTGGAAAAGAAGACATTTTCCTTTTCATTCTTCCATTGGAAAAACAAAACAAAAAGAAACCAAAAACAAAACAAGGAAAATCTCTTTCTTTCTAAGATCAGAACGTAAAGTTAATACTCTAGTCAAGTCCCTATTTGACAATTTATTTTAAATTAAATGGGCAGCAACTGAATGTGTTCCTTCCTCTGTGACTCCCACTGAGGATCTTGGTGTCTGTGACAGGTCCCTTCCTTTCCACTGGTGTCTCTTCCTCCTGAGACCACACAAAGGGTGGAAAGGAAAGGACATGGCCTCCTTGATGCTTGATTTTCTACAAGTAAAATAAAGGAAGGTGCCTGTGTTGCCTATTGATATTGACACTAAAGCCAAAAAGGAAACTCAGTTTCTCAATACCAGGACACCACTTTTTCCAAAGCAATAAGTAGCTTCATTTAAATTTGACCAGATGTTTCACATCATTAATAAACAGTTTATCAGAAGTGTGCTTTTGTCAAAGATCTGTGTATAAATTACTGGTGTTAGGGAAAAATTCAGAAATATCTCAGATATCCTTCAAAATCTGAAAGCTGGACATGCATTGTGGTGCCTTTTTGTGCTGAGTTACTGTGCATTTCTCTGCACCATGAGTGTTAAACAATGAAAACAACAGAGTAGAACTAGGCCTGCTGAGATTTCAAATATTAGAAGAAACAAATACGATCCACAAAACAGCTGTTGAGTTGATAGACAGTTTTTAAAGATGGCTCCCAATGACTCCACCTCTTAGTGTTCACACATTTGTATAATTCTATCCTCTTTATTGGGAAGGCAGTGGTAACTTGCTCTAATGACTGGCACACACCAAATGGAATGTCATTTGCATGATTATGTATGCTTATGACTTTTGTTTTGTCTGTACTTTCTCTTTCATGCTTTCTGACTTGCTTTAATGACATAAGCTGTGAGGTTGGAGAGATCAGTGTGGCAAGGAACTGAGTTTGACCTCCAGCCATAACCCAGGAATGAATCCAGCTAAAAGTCCACATGAATCAAATCTTAAGATACAGGTACAACCCTGATTAGTATTGTGGCTGCAGCCTGGTGAGAGTCCCTGAAGCAGAGAATGTTGCTATACTCTGTCTCAGTTCCTGACCATGGAAAACTGGAAATGGTAAATGGGTATTGTTTTAAGCCATTAAGTTTTCAGGTAATACGTTATACAGTAATAGATAACAAATAAATTTCTTTACTGAATTAAATGAAAGCAAAAATGAAAGATATAATGAAAAGTAAAAAAAAACTATAAAGAGCATGCAGATATGTTTGGAAGAGCACTAAATAACTATTTCTTGAAATTTACATATATATATATATATATATATATATATATATATATATACATATATATATGTACATAGTGAAAATTAAAAAAAAACTCAGTGGACACGTTTCACAGCAGATGGATTTAGCAGTTTAGAGAATTAAAAAATTAGAGGACAAATTTAAAGAAATCGGTCAAAACGGACCATAGAGGGACAGAGATGAGCAATATGACAAAGAAGTTGAAAGAACGCCGAACTAGGAAGAAAGGGAGACTATTTTAAAAGAGATCAGCTGATAACACTGATGAAAAACAGACAATAGTTTCAAGAAGACAAATGAATCCAAAGCTGATTAAATAAAAAGAAATCAATACTATTTCTAGGTACAGTCTAATTAAACTTCACAGAGACAATTGGGGGTTAAAAAATCACTCTCATCTCTAAAACCAATTGGTGAAGCTTACAGGAGAAAATTTAAGATAATCACTGACAATTTATCTATAATAAGGACAAAGATGGAAATGGAAAAAGGAAGTAGTACAAACATTAGCATCCAAGAAGTAAGCTTATATGGTAAAAGACCTTCTATTATATTCTGAAATGCTGATGTATGTTCCTAATGTATTTTTGGTCTCCCCATTCATTACTTACACCAACTATGGGGAAAATATCTGGACATATCATAAGCTTTAACCCCTAGTGGACTCTTCAAGCCAGTTTCTGCAACATTAACAACTGTTATTTTCAGTTTTCCTCTGTCATTATCAGGAATTACAAGGTTAACATCCCCAGAGCTAGGTCATGTGGTATTATTATGTCCCCGTTGATATGATGCAAACAGGACACATCACCTTTCTGATATTCTCTTCAAAAACCCATAACCTCTATTTGAGAGAAAGCAACAGACATCTGAATGGAGAGACACTTTACAAAATACCTGAGGAAGAATCTTCCAAAGTTCAAATATCCTGAAGTATAAGAGAGTCTGAGGTGCTATCACAGATCACAACCAACTAAGGAGGCCTGGGGAGTGATGCATTGCAATGTTCTGCTTTAGTCCTGCAGCAGGAAAGAGGACATTAGTGCAAAAACTGGTGACATCTGTGTAGAGTCTATAGTTTACCTAATGCTACTTTTTAAAATGTTACCAAATGTACCTTGGAAGCTGCATGAAGATTATTCAGGATCTTCTGTGATATATTTTCAACTTTTTTATAAGTCAATAACTACTTCAAAATTTTCAAAAGTTACCGTAGAAAAGTTAACTGTATAAAACAAGGCTATTTGTGAGAAGGTATGCATTGCAATCTTATCTGTTATAGTAATTATTTCCAGTTGCAAAAATTAAAAGCAAGATATATTATAGTAAAATGGCTAAGCAAGAGGAAGCATTTCAAGTCTATAGGCATGGTAATTATAATTATTAGGAGTATATGAAGACCTTTTCTAGCATAAAGTGCAGATGATATAACAGCATATATATTATGATTATATTATGTATATGCTTAAATTCTGTGTATACTATAAATGCCTTTAAACAAGATTCAGAAGGAAATGTCAAAACAGAATAGAAGATGGCCATTATAGGATTATAATCTTTTTCTGCTTCAACGTATTTAGATAGTCTGTAAGATGAGCAAAATATATTTTTGAATACCACATTTGGTGTCACAAAACTCATGATTCTAGTATTGTAATATATTGTTGTTAGGTACCATTGTGTTAGGGTCAACTCATTTTGACCCTCTGTACAATAGAACAAAACACTACCTCACACTGTGCCAGGCATACGATCTTTTAATGCTTAAACCCATTGTTGCAGCCACTATCTCAATCCACCTAATTGATGGTCTCCCTTTTTTTCATTGATATGTCACCCTCCCAAATATGATGTCCTTCTCCAGGAATTTTTCCCTCTTGACATCATGTCCAAGATATGTAAGACATAGTCTAGCCATCCTTGCTTCCAAGGAGCACTTCTAAGGCAGATCTGTTGGTTCTTTTGTCAGTCCATGGTCTCCAGCTGTACAGTGGCAAATTTAAGGCAAGCAAGTAGCTCAGAATTTCATTTTCCTTTGAAGAAAACACAATGGATTTTGGAAGGTTAGCCCTTACAAAAAGAGGGAGAGAATTTTAACAGTTCAATATATAAAGATCTCTGATCATGACAAATTCTTAGGTTATGAGCTCAAGACCTACAGTAACTTGACTTTTAAATTAAGTCATCTCTGGAGGTAATCAAATTTCAGTTTGCAATCACAGCAAAGTTTTAAAAAGTCCTGTGTGTAGAATGTGTATGAACATGTATGTGTGTTGGGGGTAGATGGTAAAGACTCTCTTGAAAACTGGGAAATCTTGGGAAGAGATTGAGCAAAGAGGTTTATAAGAAATTGGAGAGCTGGACAGAGTCTGTGTAAAAACTGCAGTTCATTACTCTCATCCTCCCAAATCATCTGTACTCAGAGTTCTACACATGAGTTTTCTAGTGATTAATATTTCAGATCATAGACTTGAATTCTTGAACACATAATAAACTGGGGGTTCTGAGGCCAAAGTATCTTTCACAGTCACAAACACAGAGGCAAGGCAATGATGAGGACATGCGAATATATGATGAATACAAATTTTACAAAGTGCAGGTGATATAACATTTGTATCTGTATTCTTTTGTGACCACTGAGTGGATTTGACTTTGTTTACTTTGTATTTCATTTCCAAATAAATTTAAGGCAGAAGTAGCTTAAATTCCTTATGAGCCATTTACATAAATTGTTCCTGAAACTTTTTACTAAATTTTTAAATTTTGACTCTGAGCTAGAGCTCTAACCAGCAATATTATCATTTGTTATTCAAATACTAAGCCCTTATTATTTTTTCAGAAATGTCATTAAGAGTATTTTAATATCTTTACATAGAAACTCACAGTACTTCAATATTAAAATCAAGAGTGCATTTTCAAAAGTTCACAAACTGCCTGTCTTTCAGTAGTGTGAAATAGTCTTCCTTCTAAGATTTGGAGCATGAAATATAAATTTATTAATTTCTTCTGTTTTTCAGTGCTGAGAACTGAACCCAGGCCCTTGTGTGTGCTAGGTAAGCACTCTACCACTGAGCTAAGTACTTGGATATTGAACCCTAGGCCTCGCACATACTTTGCAAATGATATTCCCCTAGACTGCATGCCCATTGCATTTTTTAGTTTTTGTTATTGAATCAAGGTCTTGCTAAGTTATGCAGGCTACCTCTGGCCTTGAACCTGTGGTCCTCTTGCTTTCACCTCCCTAGTCACTGACATTACAGGCAGGTACCATTGCACCTGGCTCAATAAGTATAAATTTAATGAATGAGTAAAAGAAGTTTCAATCCTAGGATTCGGGGTGGGGGGGGGAATACTGTAGTTTCATATCATGACTTTTTTTCTTCACCCTTCTCTTATTATATAGTTGAGATGAGTCCAGACCAATTATAGCATTGAGCTCTTTTGTTTTCTCAGTCATAGCCACCAAAGGCAGGTTTCTGACAAAATACAATCCATAAATAAGTCACTTTAGCACAAATTTTTATTATGTCTTTATAACTCCTTTTAAATGTCATCCCACACATAGCTGGCAAGTGAATTTCACATGTTGTTTAGTTGTTAGGTGCCATCAAGTCTTGTGTGAATTACAGAGACCCTCACAGAGTTTTCAATGGTTGGTTGTTTCAGATGGAGTGGATTGCCATGTCCTCTCATTTTTGTGCTGCTGGGGATCGAACCAGGGTCCTCAAAGAGTGTACTCTACCAGCTGAGCTAAACTCCAGCTGATATTAGCCACATGTACTTGAGTGCTTTTCCTTTTTTTCTCCTAGAAAACAGTAATATTCAGTATGTTGACACCTTAATAGAGCATAAATAAGAATCAAGCTATGATGTTCCCAGTGGAGTGACCGTACCACTACCACCCTCTGACAAACTTTCAGAAGAGCAATCCTGTGGACTACATCCAGAGATCACAGATGTCTGTGAGGCCTCTGGGTTCCTTCGCAGCATGTTGTCCTGTGCTAAGAGCACCCCAGGTTGCTTGGCTGGCTCAAGGAGGCTAGGTGGGAACTTGTTCCCTTTCCTTTTCCGTTGCGTTCATCCCCTTGTAACAAATCCTATGTATATACTTACATGTGCAGTTTGTTGTAGATTTAATTTCGCTTCCTTATTGCAGTATCTAATGGTGGCACTAATATTGACCATCCTTTCTGGAATATGGCATTGCTTTTTGTTTACCACCTTAGCTAACTAAGTAGAGGGCAGATAAAGATGTGTCCTGTGGGTCTTTCTCATACTGATGTCTTTTACTCTATAGGCCAAGAACCTGATGTGAACATCACTCTAACTATCATTTATATTATTTCCAATTAAACACTTGGGAATTGGAAAAATGACCACTGGGTGGGCCTCCAGACACAGGGGACCCATGATAAGCTACATTTTAATCAAGACTCTATTCATAATCATATGAGCTTCCACTTCTACAGAAGTCCATGGTTACACTTAAGGTCTCTGACAATCATTGTCAACTCAGACCCTGCGTATCCATTGTAGTCACTCAAGTCAGTATCTATTGGCAAGAATAGCTATACAATTTGCAGGGTCCCGTACAAATGATACTATGGGGCCGTTTGTTTAAGGAACTTGTTTTAAGTATGTGAAGATGTTGACAATGGAGCATTAAGTGAAAAACCCTTCTAAGTGTTAGTGCATTTCCCTGAAACATCCCTGCCTGCAGAACTCTTTATAGAAGCCTAAAAGAATTACCACAGTATGTACTTTCCAAGAGTTACTGGTTTTTTGATTTCCTAGGGACCCTAACAACAACAAGGGACCCAGATACTTCTTTAATCAATGAATTCTAGATTTAAAAATTGGCTCAGGTCAAGGACTTGAGTAAGTATTATACTTCAACTGGTATTGATATGACCACTCTCAGTCTCCCACCCCCCATTTTTAATTATTTTCTGGTCATACATATTAAGTGGCATTCTTACTCTCACCTGGTGCCCATTGATTCTACCCTTAGGAGTGCCACACTCTCTTGATCTTCTCCATAATTCTGTTCAGGTCCTGCCCTGCTGGCTATGGCTTTAACCTTTCTTGCTGGCCATTAGGGTAATTATAGCTTTCTGGTATCCACTTGACCTCTATGGCCTGAGGGTAGAGAGGCACCATCCACGTGGATATTAACAGACCCAACTCTGTGACCACCTCTCTTACATTATCCCTGAGTGGCAGAGGAGAGTCAGCACTGAACTTTCTAGTATTGCTGCTATTCTTATTTCAGCGTATTCCTGATGGCCACAGGGAGGTATGTGTCCTGTTGGTGCACATGTCTGTTGTAGCTCCCTGGTGGATCTTCTGGTATCACAATGTATGTCCATTCTAAACGTGTGCATTTCCCTTAGCTTCTTTATGCTCATCCTGCCATCTTCCAAGGAAGGTCATGCTATGATTTTCACTCAGACTTGGTCACCACTTTCTCCAGACTTCTAACAGCCAGGCCCTCTAACAGTGAACTTGCCTATCTGTAGTGATCCAGGACAGCATGTTAAAGTTCATGTCATGAAAAAATGTATCCAAGTCAGTGAATGCTTTATTATGTCTTCTTATTTTCCAGCCCTTCAATGAACACCTTCAAAATCTAATCATAGGAATATCCCTATCTTCTGCTGGTACCTTCTACCTAATTCTAGCAAGCCCTTTGGTATACTCTTTGTGCTTTCCCTTATCATGACTAGCACATATCCTCCTGGGTTCTGCTGGGATTTAACCCTACTTAAGAGCCTGGTATCTGATCCTGCCTGATCTTGGAAGCTAAGCAGGGTTGGCCTGGTGAGTCCCTGGATAGGAGATTGCCTGGGAATACCAGGTGCTGCAGGCTAGGGAGAAGGACCTGGCAATCCACTCCTGAAACAATACACCATTGAAAACCCTATGGATAATAGAGAAGCACTAACAATAGTGCTGGAATTGGCACAGTGTCAGGGAGTGTTTCATTCTGTTGTACACAGAGTTGCTATGAATCAGATCCAACTCTATGAAACCTAACGACAAGAAGGTGCCTTACATCCAAAAGAGGAGATAAACACTCTTCAACTCAACTCCTGAGTTGAGATATCTTTTGATTTACAGAGAGGGGCCTCTGCAACATCTTTCAATCTGAAAAATATGTTAGCTCTTGCTAAGGAAGTGTAGCATGTCTCTACTGTTTCTGAGAGCTTGCTGGGTTTTAGCTCATTTGGTAGAGGACTGCTCTGCACTTTCTGAGGACCCGGGTTTGATCCCCAGCACCATAAAAATGGGAGAAGGACTTGGCAGTCCACTCCCTAAACAATCCCAAAACAATCAGCCATTGAAAACCCTAAGAGGGTCGCTATGAGTCAGAACTGACTCGATGGTATGTAACAACAACATAGTCAACGATCAGAGAAATCCACTCAAGGTCCCTAGCCTATATTTCAGGGTGCCCTCAATTAGGCCCCACCTTCAACCATAACTGTGCATATTCCATAGGCCTCAGGAGACTCTTCTGATTGCTTGATGGTGACTAAACCAGTTCTAAAGCCCCAATGTCCCTCTCTACTCTTGGACCATTTTTAGGACCACTTGTATTGCTTTGTGTTCTCTAAGAAGCAAACCTAAAGAAAGTGGTGGATATGCAAAAAATGTACTAGGGAGACAGCTTGTGGAAGATGAAGAAGGAAGGAGCAGAAGACGGGTACTTCAGAGTGTGAGAGACAACCTCTCTGATAGCCATGAAGAAGAAAAGAGAAGGATTCAGTAAAAAGAATTTCAGAATGAACTCCAACTGCAACAAAGGTTTGGCCAGGCCAAGGAGACCTTCTAGCATCAAAAATCACCCACCAGAGGTGGTTTATGTGTGCTGGAGTGCACCGGATTCAGTAGCCCTACCAGGTCAATCAGCTGCGGGGAGGAGACCAGAGGAAGAAGGGCCTCTGTGTGGCAGCTGCGTGCTCCATGCCAGGATCACTAAACTGTGGTTGGGCACACGGTGCATCACTCATGTTTAAAGAAGACTGTGTCTTCCGTGGAGTCAGTGGCTTCAGCAGACAGAATTCAATGTGAAACACTGCACCCTGTCCTGGTGACCTGGAGTCACACAGTTCCACCCTCATCAACCAGCCCATGAAGATACTGTGAACTCCATTCAACCTCACACACTTCACTTTTGGGTATATTTAAATTAGTGTGAGTATAACGCTTCCATTCTTTAGTACATATTCACCATATAGATCCCCAAGACAGCTTGTCTGGAAAATGAGATATATACTTTTAGAATCCATTCATCTTAACATAATTTATGTCATCCATCCATCATGCACACTTTCCAAAGACAATGGCTTTCAATGTCTCAGCTTTTTATTGGTTGGAACTAAGACACACTTTCCCTCATACACATATATTCCATGATTAAACATTCTCTAGAAAGGCACTTGGGGATGGGGTTTAGCTCAGTCGGTAGACTGCCTGCCCTGCACTCTCTGAGGACCTGAGTTCAATCCCCAGCACTGAAAAAATGGGAGAAGGATGCGGCCATCCATTCCTGAAAACAATCTTGAATTAGCTATTGAAAATCCTGTGGGGGTCTCTAAGAGTTGGACGCAATTTGAGGGCACATAACAACAATAACAAAAGCTATATAGTTTACTTAAGCCTTCAGTCATACTACTGTGGTATCCATCAGATCTCAGAAGCTAAGCAGGGTCGGGCCTGGTTTGTACTTGGATGGGAGACCACCTGGGAACACCAGGTGCTATAGGTTTGGAAGAAGGACCCAGCAACCTACTCCCAAAAAACAATCAGCCACTGAAAACCCTATGAATAGCAGAGAAGCACTGACAGTAGTGTTTCGCCTGTTTTACGTAGGGTCCCTATGAGTTGGACAGCTACTCGAGGGCACCTAACAACACAACATACACCCCTATATTCATGTACACATGTATGCATACACATCTATGTAAATATACCCACTATTATCTGTTTATCTGTTTTTTTCCCCTGGTCGTATTTTCTCTATGTATGTGTAATCAGAGTCTCATAATCTGAAAAAGAAGGGTGATTTCTAATTTGAGAAAAAAAATTTTTATGGTAATCTGGAGTTGAATCCATACTTTGCAAGTGCTCTACCACTGCCCAGTTTTTATTTTTATTGTTTATTTTGGGTCAGGGTCTCACTAAGCAAGGCAGGCTGCCTTTGGCCTCAAACTCATGATCCTTCTGCCTTAGTCTCCCAAATTGCTAGGATTAGAGGCACGGGCCACCACATCCAGCTGAACATTTTTTTTCTTATAATCATTATCATATTAATTGATGATAGTCCAGGGTCTTGGGGAAAATTATTGATTCTATTCAGAAATATACATCATAGATGGGTTAAATGGATTTGTGAGGCAATGGCTAAAGAGTGTGTTTACTATCCAAAGTAGCTGCATGTTCATATTGAGATTTTTCCTCCAAGGTAGTGCTTCACATTTACTCCTTAGAACTTGGCGTGGAGATGTGGCTGTAAACAAGACCCCTGGGGAAGGCTCATCGCATGGGGATTCCACTGTAAGGATGCCCAGAGAAGCATTTCCATCACACAGAAGCATTTTATCAGTGCATCCACTCCCACATGCTTAACCAGTGTTCATGACCCAGATTTCAAAATAAGCAGAGTTAACATTCTTGACTCCTGGCCCAAACGTAGGCACTCGCCATGAGCTCATGCCTTCCTTTGGGGGCTGGCACTTGTGGGGCTTATGTTATCACAGGCTTGCTGGGCCAGGAAAAAGACACCAAGGGGCACATGCTGGACACTATGCATGGGACTCCAAGAGTTTAAATGTATACTAACATATTGGGAACCTGTTGACAGAGTCCAGGCATGGTAATAACTTCAGGAAACAGGTTTACCTGAGTTCAGATCCTGACTTTTCCACTACCTGCTGGTGCAGAATGATTAGTGCAGACTTCTGCCCCCAAATATCTCTTCCTGTGTAAAATGAAGAAAATAACACGACACTTGATTGCCTCCCAAGGATTTTAATGACTATCTAAATAGGTAATGGGCATAAAACATTTAGTAAATGACAAATAGTATAAAAATTCTGGATTTGAAAATAAAGGGGAAGTACTAGCTAGGCATGGTGGCTCACACCTGTAATCTCAGCTACATGGGAGGCTGAGACATGAGGATCCCATATTAGAGGCCAGAAATAGCCTATACAACTTAGAGAGTCCCTGTCTCAAAATACAAAATAAAAAGGGGCTGAGGTTATAGTTCAGTGGTAATGCACTTGAGTAAAGTGTGAGGTCCTGAGTTCAATACCAAGTACTAGAAAAGGGAGGGGGGACTGTGTTTACTTTTATTTTCCCAAAGCCCTGTACAACATCAGGCATCCTGTAGACATTTAATAAATATTATTTTACTGAGTGGATGGGTTCAAGTCTGGGTTAGGACAGGATCCATATCAGGCCACAGATATTGATGGTTATAAGACAGTATGATTGTGTGATTGTGAGTCTATTCCTTAAGTATTCTGAACCTCAGTCTCCTCACACAGAAAATGGAGGTAATGACACCACTTGCTCTAAGCACTGACTCCACACGACAGTTGGAAGTCTGAGATGAGATAATGTCTGTGAAAGTGTTCTGTAAAATCTAAACCACTATAGAAACGCTTGTTATTTTTAAGTCATTCTGTTTGCTGGGAATTTTTTTTCTCAGTAAATGATCTCTAAATTCCTTTTGAAACTCTTGAGTATAGTTGATTTTCAAAAATAGGCATTGACAAACATCTCTAGCCCTCTTTTGAAAACTGTGCTCCATTGATAAACACTGTATTTCAGGATGCTACACTCCACAAAGAAATCAATTTGTCCTAAGCTTTGGAACACACAGACCTTGGCTCACATCCATCTCCCTTCCCTTTGGCTTTTATGCCTTCCAGATGAGCAGCCCTGAGACAACAACGCACAGATTTGTGAATGTGTGTCTAGGGACAGGTTCAGCCACAGCTGTCTCTGTTGGGCTCAAACTAACCACAGAAAAGCAAATAAGAATGCTGCATTCTCTTCTCTCCCACCTACACATGTGCCTAACGAATGCTAGTAAAACAGTTTCTTGTCTCCTCAGTATTAATCAGGAACTAGACACCCTAGACCAGAAGACCAGAGGCAAATTGGTCATTGGTAACTTAGGGGTATAGCTTTGCCATAGTCGTTTTTAATTTTTTATTCTTTTTGTCTATGAAGCTTAAGATGCAAAAAGGGAAAAAATCATTCTCAATTCCACTAGGAGCTATTGGAACATAAGGATTGGTTTTTATTGATCCATTCACTACCATCAACTCCTAGTACCCTGACTGGCACACAGAGAAGAACCCCAAAATACATTTATGTTGATTCTATTAAACAGGTATTAAACAAGTGAATGAAATATAGCCTTGTGAAAAAAATCATATGAGGAAACCACTAGAAATTTAGGTCTCATTCATTTGTAGCGAGCAACCAAATAATGCATTGGAACCAGAAACTAGAAGCTAAAGTTTATTTTATTTAGAAGATTCAGTATATGTTGTCATTTAAAAAAATTATTTCAACAGATATTTACTTTATACCTGTTGGTGTTGTGAAGTGCTGTAGAGTCATGTCCAACTCATAGTGACCCTCATAGGGTTTTCAGTGGCTGATTGTTTCAAGATTGCCTTGGGAGTGGATTGCCACGTCCTTCTCCCATTTTTGCAGTGCTGGGAATTGAACTGGGATCCTGAGAGACTGCAGAGCTGCGCTCTACCATCTGAGCTAAATCCTATTCCCGCTTTATACCTAGTTGTTGTGGTTGTTGTTAGGTGCTGTCAAGTAGGTGTCCGACTCATAGTGACCCTACCTACAACAGGTTAAACACAATTGTCAGTCCTTCTCTGTTAATCATAGGGTTTTCGATGGCGGATTGATTTTTGAGAGTGGGTTCCTGGGTCCTTCTCCCACTTTATATCTAGAATGTGTTATATGTAATAAAAGTCTAAGCTGTTATAGTAGATTTAAAAAATTACATAAAAGTCCTCCTTAGAACTTTACAAACAAATTTGTGTCCCTTCAACATAAGTGTAAAACTTCATGTTATAAATTTTGGGAATAAATACAGTAAATATGCTCCTCAGATTCCCATTTTTCTTACTCTTGATGTTTATGCTGATTATTGATTTGTTCATATACTACATGTTTTGAAATTTTTTAAAACATATAAGTATGGTGAAAACATATTGACTACTACTTTAGTTACTTTTAAATGTACAGTGCAATAATGTTAAATATATTCATTTTGTCATGCAGCTGATATCTAGAATTTTTTCATCTTGCAAAACTGAAACTTTATACCCATTAAACTATCGCTCCCCATTACCCCTTTTCCCTAGTCCTGATAACTCTGCATGTTATTTTTGAACGTTGTAAGCATTTCATAAGCTACCTCAAATTATTTTACAACAAAGTGATTTATATAGATAAATAGATGGATTATATATTAAAATAAGCATTAAGTTTATATCCATGGAATCATAGACTCCTAGGTTGCACAGAATCTTTCTTTACATATATATATATATATATATATATATATATATATATATACATATATATAGTGTTGTTGTTGTCAGGTGCTGTCAAGTTGTGTCTGTCATAGTGACCCTCATAGGGTTCTCAATGGCTGATTGTTTCAGGATAGCCTAGGGAATGGATTGCCATGTCCTTCTCCCATTTTTTGTGGTGCTGGGAATAGAACTCAGGACCTGAGAGACTGCAGAGCGATGCTCTACCAACTGAGCTAAATCCCAGTCCATATATGTTGTTAAGTGTTGTCAAATGAAGTTCAACTCATAATGACCCTATGTACAACAGAACAAAAGAGACACTATATCTGACAGGGATTCTCTGCTGCCCATAGAGTTTTCAATGTCTAATTATTTCAAGAGCAGTCTGCCAGATCCTTCTCCCATTTTTGCAGGGCTGGGAATCAAACCCAGTGTCTCAGTGCACATGAAGTAAGCACTCTAGCAACTGAGCGATATATATATATATATATATATATATATATATATATATATATATATATATGTGTGTGTGTGTGTGTGTGTGTGTGTGTGTGTGTGTGTGTATATATATATATATATATATATATATATATATATATATATATATTTACATTTACATATATATATATATATATATATGGGCTGGGATTTAGCTCAGTTGGTAGAGCGCTGTGCTACAGTATCTGAGGTCCTGAGTTCAATTCCCAGTACTGCAAAAATGGGAGAAGGGCCTGGCAATCCACTCCCAAGGCAATTCCGAAACAGGCAGCCATTGAAAACCCTATGAGGGTAGCTATAAGACGGATACCGGCCTGATGGCACCTAACAACAATGTGTATATATATATATATATATATATACACATATATATACACATATATATACATATATATATATATATCTATATATATATATATATACACATACATATACATGTTAGGTGCCATCAAGTCAGGTATGATTCATAGTAATCACATATACAATAAAACAAAACATTACCTGACAATGTGCCATGCCCAGCACTATGTCAGTGCTTCTCCGCTTTTCATACTATTCACAGGGTTTTTGATGCCTGATTGTTTCTAGGGTGGGCTGCCAGGTCCTTCTCCCATTTTTGTGGTGCTGGGAATCGAACCCATGGCTTCAGAGAGCACAGAGCAGCTCTATACCAACTGAGTTAAACCCCCGCCCTTTAATAGTATATTAATATATATCACTTTCTTTTATAACCTCAATCTAAGACTTGACATATATACTATTTGTGCCACTTCATATTTGTTCCTATGTACATAAGAATAATGATTAAACTCTATTTCATGCATTCTCATTGTAAATGACTACATCATTTACATTATATGTATAATTCTATGTACTGAATAATAGGAGAGAAACTTGATCTTGAATAAATATTAATGTTATTGATTTTGCTGCTTACAATTTTACATGCTGTGGAAACATTTCCCTTACCAATTACCATAGGCAATATTCATATTGAGAAATGGCCTTCAGCCCAAAGTTTGGCAACTCCACCCAGTGTAAGTCAACACATGGGGAGGAGGAGTCTCTGAAATCATTCCTTACCAGGATGAATCGCAATCATTTATCTATATGCAAACATAACTGAAAACCACCTAACCACATCACTCAAATCCAAGGTCAAATAATATCCTATTCAATTTGCCTTTGGCTGAATCCTAAAGCATCCCACAGCCACTCCATTACAATTCTGTGTAATGGAGGAAAATCGGAGTAGAAAAAGACCATGATGTTGAGAGATTATAGTTAAAATACTTCACATTGGTACATTTCATCAAAACACAATGACACAAACAAGTTGCTAATATATTTCTGGGGCCCTCAGAAGGGACTGTGCAAATCTTAACATTTAAATTTTTTCTGGTTCTCGGTAAATCTGCTTCTGAGGGGAAACCTGGGGAAATCCCACTGGTAAACTTTAAAAACCAAGCAATTCCTGATATGATGCACTGATACACCGAGTTGCTGAGACCCAGCCTTGCTTTTATGATGTTTCTGCCCAAAGTGCATAACTGAATCTAATTGTGAGAAAATACCAGTCAAACCTAAACTAAGGTATGTTCCTCAAAACAACTGGCCTATATACCTCAAGAATATCTGTGTCATGAACTGTGCTGATTGAGGAATTGTTCCTAATGAGAAGAGACTGCAGAAGTAGAACAGCCATGTGTAATATGTGATCCAGGATTTTCTCTGGTATGAAGGCATTCTTGGGACAACAGGCAAATTTGACTAAGGTGTATAGAGTAGGTAGTATTTTATGAATGTTAATTTCCTGATTCCTATGAGCTGTGATTATGTAAGAAACTTCCTCATGTTAGGAAATACACATCAAAACATGTAGAGGGAAGGCACAACATGTCTGCAACAGACAAATGGCTCAGGGAAAATAAATCTGGGAAGTACCAAATAAGGACTTCCTGTGTTTCCTTATTTATCTCCCACTCATGTGGCTTTGAGCAAAGGAGAGGTGGGAGTTAGGAGAAGCCCCCACACAGCTGTTCGAGGATGTCTGGAAGAGAAGCCCACCCACATTGCTTTTGGACACTGGGTGTGACTTGGAGGGTATCAGGTTTGTCTGTCAGGGAAACTGCCAACCTCTTCCCTACCCAATTGCCTCTGTGTTTCCTTGCATGCCCTCTGAATAGAGAAGTTCTCTTTCCTTGGGAGGCCCCCTGAAGCCTTTTCTTTCTTCCAAATAGACTGCAAGACATTAGCTTAGCTATAATGTTTTCTATTTAATGAATTCCAGAACCTGCAAAATGCTCAAATCCAATGAAGTAAATGACTAAGCTTGCAATGCACTTGCTTTCACTGAATTAAAAGACACCTCACCACCATCCGGTACACACTATTTCTAGGTCCAACTTTCTTCCACCTAAATGTCAAACTGTAGCAAAGATTAGATACATAGAGCACAGAGGTGGAAGAATTAGTAGGACCAAAGCTTTGGTTTCCACTGCTATAAAATAGAAACTGTGTGATGGAACCCAGGTTAGGTACTAAAAAGTCTTATAACATTTTTTAAAATGCCAAGCTCTACAATCCCTTCCATCTCAGTGGCATTGAAATGCAACCTTTTGTGTTAGGAGATTCTTTCCTAGTTTCCATACGGACATGATAAAGAGGGTAGGACCTGGGGTTCAGTTACCTTGACACAAAGGAATTCAGCTTCTCTGATCATCCAGTGATCACATAGTCACAGACGCCAGAGCTCCAGGGAACGTGCAAGATCATCTGCTTTAAGCTCCTCATGGCAGCATCTGTTGTTTTCCACTGCCTTGTACCTATTGCCCTTTCCTTGGTTAACAGAACCACTATTTTCTTTTGAAAACTCTTTTCCCAGTCTTCATGGGGCTATCAGTCAATGTATTCAGTTTTCAGACCAAATATGACATCCCTTTTCTGGAAATTGGAATCTTAAGCGGAATAACTCAAGATCAGAAAACCTCTTGGGTCTCACTTATGCCTACAGTGGGGCTATGCAGTGACTCATTATTCATCTTGTTAATTGTTGTTGTTAGGTTCCACCGAATCAGTGTCCAACTCATAGTGACCTTACATACAATAAGCGAAACATTACTGTCAGTGCTTCTCTACTATTGATAGGGTTTTCAATGGCTGACTGTTTTTTGGGGAGTGGGTTGCCAGGTCCTTCTCCCAAGTCTACAGCACCTGGTGTTCCTAGGTGGTCTCCCATCCAGATACTAACCAGGTCACCTGCTTAACTTCTGAGATCTGGTAAGATTGGATGCCAGAGTGCTAGGATGCAGGCTCCTGTTAATTAGATCTCTAAAACTATGTGCGTTCAGCCCTTTTCAAAAACTAGTTTTCCAAACTTTTCTTTCAACATGACTTTTCTTTTTATTTCCGTCTGTTTTTGTATTTTTGATTTTATATAGACAGAGTTAATTTCTATTGCTGTTACCTAAAGAATCCTAACATACATCCTTTTTAAGGATAAAGAATTTAAGACTCAAAGACAGTAGGTTACTTGATTAAAGTCTACGAGTAAGTTAGGATCAGAGCCCAAAAGAAACTCAGTTTAGCAGCCTGGTGTAGTGGTACACACCTATAATCCTAGAGACTTGGGAGGTAGAGGCAGAAGGATCTTGAGTTTCAGGCCAGAGGCAGCCTGCATAACTTAGCAAGACCCTGACTCACAATAAGAAGTAAAGAATGGTCTGATGGTGCAGCTCAGTGTTAGGGAGCTTGCAAAAGCATGCATGAGGCCCTGGGTTCAATCCCCCAGTAGCACAAAATAAACATGCAAATAAAAAACTCAGCTTAACAAGTTCTTTGCATTAACTACATAAGTTCCCTCTTCTGTAATTGTGTCAGTCTTGGAGGGAAGGAGCTACTATATTTCTAGAGAGCTCATAGGACCAAGAACACTTTCTAGGGTATGTTATCATTGGGTTTTTATGAAGTGTATTGGATTACAGCTTTTGTCCATACTTGAATATCTGAGATCAGAATTTGTTCTTAATACCAAAACAAAACAGATGACAACAATACCTGAAAGAAAAAAACAATCCATATGTTCAACAGCTATAAAAAAGAATGGGCTGCAGATATAATTAGCAAGTGACTGTATCTCAGAATCAATAGCATCAGTGAGCAAACAGAATACATACTATGTGTCTCCATTTATTTATTATTCTAGCATGCTGCTTTCCAACATAGTGGCCACTAGCCACACACGACTATTTAAATTTTAGATTGGTTAAATTAAATAGAAATTTAAAAATTAGCTCCTTAATCACATTAGCTGTATGTAACTAGTAGCTACTGTATCAGGACAGTGCAAATATAGAATGTTTACTTTCTCACAGGAAGTTCTATTGGATAACACTGTACAATAATAACAATAACACAAAATATACATCTAAGGTGACAAAATGCAGCAGAGTGATTCCCAAGGGTGATAGTGAGGGAGGGTGGACTGCAAAGGAGGGTGAAGGACTTTGGAGTAATGCAAATGTTCCCTAAGTTGATTAGGATGGAGTACATAACATATAATGCATCAAACTCCGTCAGATGGAATCCTTAGAATTAGTGAATTAAATTGTACACAGATGATGTTTGATAAAGCTGATTCTAAAAAGTCAAGTGTTTTATGAAAATTATCTTTAATTGGCTGTAATGCTTACATTATTAGATGATTTTTTGCAAACCTATAAACATGTTATTCATCCATTACACAAAATTTTGCCAGTCCCTGGAGATGCTAGATGAATCAGAGAGCAAGCCTGGCCTCAAGTTATTCCTACTTCAGGACAGGCAATGAGTCTTACTCAAAAATAGCTGGAATCCAGGAAGAAAGTTGTAGATGCCCTTACACAAACTAATGTGGATATGATTTAGGACATGTGAAGAAGGGAAGATTCCTTTTATCTAGGGGGTTGCAGGAGACTTTTTGGTTTTGAAGAATGTGCAGATTAGGTTTTAAACCATCTTTGGTGGAGGACAGAAGATGATCTAAGATGGAAGAGCTACCAAAAAAAGTATGTAATCCAAAGGAGAAAAGGCACAAAAGCAAGCAGTTGTGAAATAAAGTTCCTGGATAGAAATGAGAGGGTTTGTTTTGTGATTACCTGAGTTTGGCAGAGCACACAATCTGGGCACTAGGAGTTGAGAAGGTAAAAGTATCCCTCACTCTTAAATGACATGCAGTATTCCAGCCCCTAAATGCTGCTACTTCCCTAAGCCCTATCTTCTTACCTTCAGACAAATCAAACTTGTTCACAAACAGCATTCAAATAGGCAGGTCAGAAAGGCAATTTCCTTCTTGGCTTCTATGTAACTTATTATAATTTCTGCCTTAATGACTTAAAGGCTCAGAAAAGTATCTAACTTGTATACCAAAGAAATAATTTATACAATTGTATAGTAACCTGAGTCTCCCCGGGGGCGGGGGGAGGATGCAATATAAATGGGAGGCAGTTATGGTAATTATACAATAATTGTCACCTATTTTCCCAGGTTATGGATGGTTGGGTGCTCTTGGTAGGTTGTTGAATTCCAGAGTTTGCTTCTTTTCTGTAAGTTGAGGTAACTCTCCATCTATTTTCATTATGCAAGAGGAACCAATATTTTTTATAATTATTTTTATAAAATTTGTTGCCACTTATCATCTGTCCTTCTTGGTGTGGAGTCGGATCCGACTCAGAGCAACCCTCATAGAGTTTTCAATGGCTGATTGTTTCAGGATTGCTTTGGGAGTGGATTTTCATGCCTTTCTCCCATTTTTTCAGTGCTAGGGATTGAACTCAGGGCCTCAGAGACCAAACAGTGGCACTCTACAAACTGAGGTAGACCCCAGCCCATCTCTTTCTTAGCCAAGTAAATTTAGGAATTTTTCAATAGCAACTATTGTTGTCATAGCATATGTATTAAATTTTTAAAAATAATATAAGGTACAAACTTTTTTTTAATTAAAATAATCAGGAATATTTGCAAATTGATTTGGGATTCTGTGGCCTTGAATGAGCTGGGGTTTACCTCAGTTCGTAGAGTGCTTTCTATGCATGCTCTGGGGCCCTAGGTTTGATACCCAGCACTGCAAAGAAGGGGACAGGACCTGTCATTGAAAACCCTATGAATAGCAGAGAAGGGCTGACATAGTGCCTAGCATGGCACAGCATCAGAGAGAGTTTTGTTGTGTTGTACACAGGATCACTATGAGTCAGACCCAACTGGACAGCCCCTAACAACAACAATGCCCTTGAATGATATTTTAAAGTTTTAAAAGGGTTCTTCCTTGTTTCCCAGAATGGTTGTATACCAGACCTGCAAAGAGCACTACCTTGCCACTCCAAATTGTGGTCCAACGGCCAGCCACACTGGCAAAACCCAGAAATACCTTAGGAATATAAAGTCTCAGGCTCCACCCTAGACCTACCAAACCAGAATCTGCATTAATAAGAACTCCAGGTGACTCACAGGCACATTAAAGTGTGAGAAGCTCTGCCCTTGCAACTATCTTTTCATATTTGTTTCTCCCCCCAACCCCACCCCCTTGTAGTGCTTGGTATCAAACTCAGGGATTTGTGCATGCTAGGCAAGTTTACTATCACTGAGCTTCTCCATCTGAGCTCCATCTCCATCTCCATCACCACTGAGCATATCCCCAGCCCTTGGTTTCTTATGACAGTCTTGCTATGTAGCCCAGGCTGGCCTTGAATTCAAGATCTTCCTGCCTCCTCCTCATTGCAATTCATTTTGTAAATGGGAAAAAGGAAGATCTATGTGATGGAATCCCTTGGCTATGGTCACAGGACACTGATTATTTTCAATTTAAGAACTTTGTATTTAGGTCATCTGTATTTGCTAATAGCAGGGAAGAAAGCCAAACACTTTAACTCTAATTAACAAATCTATAATTAATTAGTAAAATGATCTTCCCTTCAAGTTTCACATTTTGTAGAACAAGCTGTTTGATTTGGCTGGGGCTCAGGCCGGCATGTTTGTGAATTTCACAATTCACAGATGTTAGACACTCTCAGGCTAAGTAAAGGAAGAGAATGTCAAGTTTTAAATAGCTTCTCCCTAGCTGAAGCAACAAATAAAACATCTTTATGAACACATTTTGAACCAGAATTTCTTATAGGGAAATGTCAAATTTCTCTCAAAAGGACTTCACATTGTCTCACAACTTTGACATTCACAGATATAACCAGTTCCCAGGTGTCCTGTGATTAGGGGCCAAATGGAGGATGTGTGCTTGCCATGTTAGTGACTCTTGGACACACAATTTTTTTTTCTGTTGGACTCTATTCTAATTTAGCCTCTGAATCATATTTCATTCAATTTCCAAATCCACAGGACCAGGATAGGTTTACAGCCCACAGGCAGAAAATAAGGAAATTATTCTGGATGTAGGCTTTTTCTGATAGTATATTGATTCTTGAATGTATAAAAAATGTTAGGATTTTACTCCAAAGTCGGTCAAGTCGAAGAAAACCAAAAAAAAAAAAAAAAAAAAAAAAAAAAAAAAAAAAAAAAAAAAAAAAAAAAAAAAAAAAAAAAAAAAAAAAAAAAAAAAAAAAAAAAAAAAAAAAAAAAGATACAAGAGACTGACCAGTAGAGCATGAAAGAGTGTTTTTATTAATAGGTAATTTGAAATAATTTTGTAAAGTTCAAAATCTTCTAAAATAACATGATTTCCTGTGATAATACCATGCTAAAATTTATTAATATATACATACGGGTGTGTGTTTTAGGTAGGATATTTAAACAACATCATAAAAGTTATTTTCTTTTATTTAGGGGAGGCAAAATTTCTAAGATGTGAATGGATATCTCTTTCTCTTAGTTGAGACGGGTGAGTTCTAGGTTAAATATAATCAAGGAATTTCCCTGTCTTTGCTATTTGAGATTGTGACCACAACAGGCGGTTGGCTGAAAGGGAGGCTGAAGGGGGGGAGGGGAGAGATTAAAAAAAATAAAAAAGGCAATAAAAGAAAACACTTCCTAAACAGCTCTATAAAACATTTTAGCCCCAGAAGCAGTAACTGAGGTCCTCAAATCAAATGAGTATCCAGGCACAAGGAAATGTTGTTTAGCTGGAACAAGGTAGACTGGTCAGCTCAGTTCTGTTACAAAGGTCCTGACTGCTGAAATTAAACTCTGATGCTGTTCATGCCAACAACCAATCACGAGAGAGATCAGAAGTTCAGAGATGCCTCCAAATTGCTAACAACAAGTGTGGCCACTATACGTCAAGGACTCTAAAGCCGTGGTAGAGGAGGAAGAACAACTTTAGAAAGGATGCCCAGCTGGTAAGAATCCACTGTTTATGATGTTTCAGTCACTTGAGGAATCTCATTGGCTAAAATGAAGAAATGCTCCGCCTCTTTGCAAATATGTGTGAAGGGGGGAAGTATCTAAACTTCTATGTCTGATGGCATTTGACCCTATTGCTTTTAGCCCCCTGGCTATATATCTGTATATACACAGGTATATGTGTATATTTTATATAAGTGCTCTCCACTTGTTGATATCAAAGAGAGTTGAAGGAAATGAATTTTGAAACTTCACGGTGTGCTACCCTACAGTACTGCCCCGACCCTTACATCCAGCGGTGAGTTTAAATGTGACATAACTTCTATCAGAACTTAATTGGAGTGCCTTTTTGTAGTATGAATGTTTCTGCTGTGTACAAAGAGGAACCCCTCCTTATTTAGTGAGCACAGTGATATTATTTTGGACTTTATATGGACTTAAGTTGGTCTGTGGGCATCTTTTCTGAGTTTCTCTTCTAGTTTATCTCTACAGATTAATAAAATTTGAAGACATCCATTTTTTTTTTAAATTATCACACCATTTTAGGATATGTAAAATATATTAGTTGCCTTAGCACCCACTAACCCAAGAGGAAGAAATTTCATTGGGCAGAGATGTAACAATCTATGGATAATCTTCAAATCAAAATAAACATTGGATGATTTTGATTTATATGTTAAAAATAGAAACATAGCCATTGTTATACAAAACAGATTGTGGCTTGTCATTTTAGCTCTAAGGCATGTTTTTGTTTGTTTCATAACAAGCATCATCTTTTGACAAATCTGAGTTTCCAAACCTGTGATTATACTGAATTTTATTTGTATTTGTAAGGAGAAATATTTGCCTAGCACTGAGAAGGAATATTATGGAGAGTGCACAATTGTGTGTGCGGGAGGAGACTGTTTTAAATTAGAGTTTTCTATTTTTAAACTGGTAAATGAAATCTGAACAGTATTTTTCCAGTCATAAAGTTATGGGAGATATTCATGGTGTGTATAGCGTGTGAGGTTGTTAATTTAACAGTATGAGATTTAATGCTGGAATTTCTTACTTTGTAAACCTAAGGAGTCTGGTCCTCTGAGTGTTAAAAAAGGAAGGGTTAGAAAGGAGTTAAACTGACATTTGCCACCTGTGCCTATTGGAGCCTCATGCTCTAGGGTTGGATGGCTCTGGACAAGACTCCTTTACTGTAGCGTTGCCGAGGAGATTATGAAAGACGTGTGATCTGTTTTCATTAGCATGAGTTGCCACCACATTAAACACTGATGTGGAGTATGTAGATGCTGTTCCTCTTCCTGTGAGGTTTCTGGGGGGCAGTCTGAGAAAGCAGAAGAAGAAAGATAAAGAAGACGGGAAAACAGAAATGGAATGGTGAGGACAGGAAGAAAAGAGGCAGGCAAAGGACAGTGGGGAGAGCAAGTTCATGGTTCCTTTTCCAGGCTGAAATGGGAAGTGGGAACAGTGACTTGATTCCTACCTTGGCAAAAACAAATTGTCCCAGAGTTTATCTTCTAGGATGGATTAAAAATTATATTTAGCTGGAGTTGGGGATTAGATTGATAAAAAAGCAAAACACCAAGGATTTTCTACTCCTCACAGCATCCACAACAATGGGCTTAAATGTAAATAAGATCATGTGCCTGGCACAAAATCAGAGAGTGTTTCATTCTGCTGTACGCAGGATCGCTATGAGTCGAACCCGACTCAATGGCACCAAACAACAACAAAAGTTTTATCCAATCTAAAAGTTATCTATTCCATTAAACATCTTTTCAAAATAATATTTCCAAGAACATCATTGTGATGAACATCAACTTTATAATGTTTCCTTTGAGGGCCTTTCCCAAAGTGAGTACCTGGATCCGCAACAGCTTTACAAAAAGCTTCCTCTGTTGACTAGCAAGCCTTGCTTCAATCCTGCACACCTCTCTCTGGAGGCAATTCTAGCTGTGGATGAGACAAAACGATAAATATAAAGAAAACAAGAAATTGCTTTTCATATTGCCCTGTTAGTTCATGGGACAAGTATCACCTGAGTTTTTAACATACTGTATAATTCTAAAATATAATAGCATTTTAAGTAGTTTTAAATTTCCTAGGATGCCCTCAGCTCCAATCAACATGAATATCACTTTTAGAGAGCACGCAAGGTCTGCGGGGAGCTACGACACTGGATGATCAAGGAATATTTATTTGTGTAATACATTGTTTTAGACTAGAATATGTACTCATTTATAATGAAAACTTAACCATTGAGTAACTTAAGAAGGCAAAAAAATATGTTACTAAGCATCAGCTGTGCAAAGTATTGTGAATACAAAAATAAGTAAGAAGCCAGATGTGGGGGCACACGGGGCACACCTGCACACCTACAGTCCCAGGACTCGGGAGGTTGAGGCAGGTGGAGTTCTGGGAGTCTGAAGCCAGCCTGAGATACATAGCAAGTTCCAGGCCAACCTACACTACATAGACAGACACTGTCTTAAAATAAAGATAATGATGATGATGATGATGATGATGATGATGATGATGATATGTGCCAGTCACAGTGGCACACGTCTGTTATCCCAGTGACTGGGGAGGCGAAGGCAGGAAGATTGCAAGTTTGAGACCAGAGGTAGTCAGCATAATTTAGCAAGACACTGTCTCAAAAAAGTAAAAAAAAATGGGCTGGGCATGCAGCTCAGTGGTCCAGCACTTGCAAAGAATGCAAGCACAAGGCCCTGGGTTTAACCCACCGTACCACACAAAAAAAATAAAAATAAAAATAAAATAATAATAATAATGATGCTGATATGCTTACAATGTTCACTTATTTAACTCTATGTTGTTGTTAGGTGCCATTGAGTTAATATCTGACTCATAGAGACCCTACTTACAACAGGCGAAACACTATTGTCAGTGATTCTCTGCTATTCATAGGGTTTTCAACGGCTGATTGATTTTTGGGAGTGGGTTGCCATGTCTTTCTCCCAAGCCTACAGCATCTGGTGCTCCCAGGTGGTCTCCCATCTAAGTACTAACCAGGCCCAACCCTGCTTAGCGTCTGAGGTCTAATGGGATCAGTCACCACAGGGCTATGGCTGCAAGCAATATCAGATATAGTTTCCTCAAATATTTTAACTGTTTTTATCACATAGTTTAAAAAGTGAACTACTAATATTATCTCTCCTTAGTACATAAATGAATGAATAAGTGAAACATCACTAAAAGATATTAGTATAACACTATGTGTTGTCAGGGCTGGAGCTTAGTTCAGTTGGTAGAGTACTGCTCTGCATTCTCTGAGGCCCTGGGTTCAAACCCCGAGACCACAAAAATGGGAGACGGAGACGGACCTGGCAATCCACTCCTGAAGCAATCCCGAAACAATCAGCCATTGAAAACCCTAAGAATAACAGAGAAGCACTGACATAGTGCTTGCTGTGGCACAGTGTTGGGGAGTGTTTCATTCTGTTGTATACAGGGTTACTATAAGTCAGACCTAACAACAACAACATGACATATATTGTCAACACAAGTGTCAAACAATATTCTCTTTGATGCTCAATGAGTGAATAGATTTGAGTTGGTTTTTCTAAGCAGACAACTGTTGTAGTTCTTAGTTTACAAAATCCATTTTAAGGAAGACCATATTTAATTATTCCATAATCATAGTCATCTATGCACTTAAATTTGTTTTTCTGACCTTGTCTTTAGAAAGAAAGAAGTCATGAATGAGATTAAAAAAAGAGGAAGACAAGCTATCATGATTTTTTTAATATGTCAACAATTTATTAAATCCATTTAATAGATTCACATGTTATCTTTTCATAGTTTAAGAAGCCAAGAGTACTTGAATGCATACTTAGAAAATGTTTTAGAACTTTAACATATTTACAAATGACTCAGATATTTTACCTATATTATACATATTTATAAACATTTACAATATTTTATACTTTCATTCAATTCACTTTGTAACAGTTACTTTTAGGTTGCCTATGAAATCCAAGATAACATCTAATATGTTTAATACCTTAAATCATTTCTTTGTCAAAGAACACCTCTCACAATTGATGTCTAGAGACATGTTGTTAGGTGCTGATTCAGGTACAACTCATAGCCACCCTGTGTAACAAGACACTACCTGACACTGTGCTATATCCAGCACTATGTCATTGCTTCTCTGCTATTCATAGGGTTTTCCATGGTTGATTATTTCCAGGAGTGGGCTGCTGGGTCTTTCTCCTAAGCCTACAGTACCAGGTATTCCCATGCAGTCTCCCATCTAAGTACTAACCAGGCCTGACCCTGCTTAGCTTCTGAGATCAGAATGGATCAGGCACTAGGGCAGTATGGCTATAGGGACTGAGAAATACAAAACTAAAATATCCTCATTGACTAACAGAAAGGCAAAATATAGGTTAACAGTTCTGAAGATATCTTCATTTTATTTTATTTTCAATTTAATCAATTTAATCAATTTGTCAAAGATCTACTTATGTTAAAGTTTTAGTTACAAGATAAAGCAAAATAGTAATATAAATGTACCAGGTCTATAGAAAGACAGCTAAATATAAATATATATTGTTGTTGTTGGATGCCATCAAGTCAGATCTGACTCATAGTGACCCTATGTACAACAACAGAATAAAACACTACCTAGTACTGTGCCATGTACATGATCCTTTTATGTTTGAGCTCAGCGTTACAGCTACGATATTTCTTCCCATTTTGAACTGTGCCACATCAGCAAAAGGAGGTCCCAGGGGCTTTACTGTATTCCCATCAGTAAGGTCAACTCTACTTTGAGGAGGCAACTCTTTCCCAGTTGTTTCTTTGATCTCTTGATATTTTTAATTCCAAGCTACCTTAGTTCATGGATTTTCCTGTTGCATAGAATAGAAAAAAATAACACGCTACTGTCATTAGTTGCTGAATGTTAATGCCATTCCAAAAAAACAACAACAACAAAAAACCAACAAAACAAAACAAAACAACAGTTTTAACACACATTTCAAAGTACTATGCTAATCATTGTCTCAGTTTAAGTGGAAATTTTACTTTCTGTTTCTTTTTTTTAACTTTCCACCTGATTATATTGACATATTATGCATTTAGTTGTGCTCTGGACTGATGATAATTTACTTTAGTCTGAAAATCAAAGAGACAGTTAAAACTGTGATGCATATTAGATAATTTTTATTATATTGATAATTACAGAGAATAAATGGACAAAATCATAACCTGTCATTTGATTACTAATTTACTTTTAACAAAATATCAAAGCACAGATGAATTTATGCAAGATCAGTAAATAAGTCAATGGATTATTTATTTCTTTATAACTAAAATCTGTACACAATGAGTTGCTTGTTGTGTGTTTTTTATTATGTGAGTACTCAAAATGAAACTCAAATTCAACATTTTGGAAGCTAAATATTTGTTGGTTTATTGTTGGGATATATTTTGGGTCTTTATAGATTCTTTAGGTTTTGGAATTGCCATCAAGTTTGTAAAATAAAATTTTTAACCAACTAATTTTGAGATAGATTGAATTCTTTCACAGTACCTTTTCAAAAGCAAGCCAGTTAAAATAATAAAAATGAATCAAGATTAAATTTTGAAATAATGTGGTAATTGAGATCTGAAAATAAAAGTCAACACCATTACAATTTGACCTACTTGTAAAATATTTTATATTCTTTTTCTCAGTCATCCTCTATTCAAAAGAAACATCAAACTATTAAAATACTATAAGGAATGTTTCCTGTGAATTATATATTTGTTGTGAATTTTATTCTATACTAGCTTAAAGGTCAACATTATTAGCTGTGCTTTCTAAATATATCCTAAAAAGAAGAGTGGTGAGAATACACTTATAGTGGAAGATCATTTTTGTCTGATAAAATCACATGACAGCCAATGCAGCTCTGATTGGGTGTCCTATACCTGCCGTCCACATCTACCCTCATCCTTCTGTTTGTCCTGTGTCCCAACAAGCTGACTTCTGAGAATTGTATTTACAGTTCCTCCTCTTCTAGTTTTCTGTTGTTCAAATAAGGAGAATTTCTGGAGTTCGAACAAGGAGAATTTCTAGCAGGACCCTAAAGTGCAGGAAAGAGAAGTTGAGACATTAGTTTCCCTAGCTGATTCCCTATTGGTTTTTCTATTAGAAGCTGTAGGCCCTACCAATGGCCCTTGCCACAGGTTCAAGACTTTTGAGTTGGAGTGACTATTTTCTACCTTCCCTTTCTTTCAAGCTTATGGGTGGTAACCATTTGTAGTTGCTGCTAATTCTGCAAAGCCACACCATATCCCTTACCTTTAATTACTCTTTTCCTGCTGAGATCATGGCAAGAACAACATAAAAAAGAACAACATAAAAAATATGTCTGTAGTATATGTGCCCGTGAGGGCTGCGCCCGCTGCCCGTGAGACCCACAAAAATGGGAGAAGGGCCTGGCAATCCACTCCCAAGGCAATCCTGAAACAGTCAGCCATTGAACACCCTATGAGGGTCGCTACGAGTCGGATACCGACTCGATGGCACCTAACAACAACAACAACAACATAGTATATGTTTGGAGAATGACAGGTCAACGAAAAAATGGAAGACTAGATGGATTGACATAGTGGGTGCAATAATGGGCTTAAACATAAAAAAAGATCATGTGCCTGGCACAGACTCCACAGAGTCCACAGACTCCATTTCATTCTGTTATACATAGGGTCATTATGAGTCAGACCCAACCGGACAACACCTAACAACAACAAACAGTGCATTTTATGTATTTTCAAACACTTCCTAATTAATTGATATAATATAATATGATAATAAGCTTTCTAAAGTGGGGTAGAGAATGCATTCATTTATTGAAACAAGTAAACCAGATTTTAGCCTTCTCTGTTAATGACCAAGTTTCTCTAGTTGACTGTAAGGAGTGAGGAAATATGCTGCAGTCTGTATGTTGTTGTTAGGTGCCATTAAGTTGGGTCCTACTCATAGTGACCCTACGTACAATAGGACAAAACACTCCTTGACACTATGCAATGCCCGGTACTATGTCAGTGCTTCTCTGCTATTCATAGGATTTTCAAAAGCTGATTGTTTTGGGCGTGGGCTGCAGAGTTCATCTCCCAAGCCTACAGCACCCGGTATTCCTAGGTGGTCTCCCATCCAAGGATTAACCAAGCCTGATGCTGCTTAGCTTCCAAGATCTGAAGGGATCAGATGCCAGGGTGGTATGGCAGTCTGAGTATGCTGTTTATATTCATGACTTGAAGTGAGGCAAAGGAAGTAACAGGAAGAACTTTAACAAAAGAATATGAAGTTACAATTTATCCAAAGTGCCTAATATGTGCATTGGTTGTAACCAAGAAAAAATGTCTCAAACACAATTTTCAGAAGAAAAGATTTCAAAATAGTTTTGTAGCCTACAGTGACTAGCCAGTACTGCAATGCTATTATAACTCTGTGTGCTGCAGAGTTTTGAGTGCATTTACATGACAGAGAGGCAAGGAAGTGTGTTAGCAGATTGTGCCTGGGATAGTCAAAGATCTAAATTGTAGTCCAACCTCAACCACTACATTATGTGACCTTCATGAAATTACTTAAAATATCTAAATCAAAGTTCTTCATAGGTTAAGTAGGGCTCTGCTGTGCACAACCAGGAGCTTGAGAATTAAATATAAGGCAGTTCGACTCTGAAATGCATCTCCTTTCTGTGTCGCTCATTTCTGTTATTGTGTGTGCAACACGCCAGTTGGCTGGTGCTTCCTTCCCACAAACACTCCTGCCTTCACATAAGTAGACCTGAGTGCCATTTTCCTCTGTGTCAACTTTAAGAACAAGGATTGTTATGGGTCTTGGCATCATCTTGGTTTATCTCTCTCAATTCTTAAAGTTTAGAATGAAGGAATCTGAATCCTGGAAGGACTGACTGAGCCCAAGATCACACAGAAAAATACTAGCAAAACCACAATGAAAACTTAAATTTCTTGATGATAATTTGGTGTTATCTTATGTCTACCACAGAATAGAGCATTTTATTGCATTTCTATAAAATGTTACAGCTAAAATGTTTCCCAAAGCATCACATGCCTGACCTACTTGGGAGATAGGCAGGCGTGGTAGGTAGAATAATGGCCCCAAAGATAGCCACAGCCTAATCCCTGTGAGTATGTTATTTTACATGGCCAAAAGGAAAGAAAGGTTACTGATGAAATTAAGGCTACTAATTAGCTGACTTTAAAATTGGTAGATAATTTGGATTAACCAAGTGGGTACAGTGTAATCTCAAGAGTCTTTAAAAGTAGGGGTGAGAGAGAATCAAAGTGATGTAAAATGAGGGGAAAAAAAGACCTAACAAGCTATTGCTGATTTTAAACATGAAAGGGAGTCATAAACCTAGAAAAAATGAGCAGTCTCTAAAAATTGGGAAGAGTAAAGAAACAGATTTTCCTGTACAGCCTTCAGAAGAAATACAGACCTACCAAGACCTTAATTTCAGTCCATTGAGACCTGTATCAGGCACTTGACTGACAGAACTGTAATATAATAAATTCATGTTGGTTTAAGATACTAAGTTTGTGGTAACTTATTACAGCAGCAATAGGAAACTAATCTATCAAGAAAAGGATTTTGATCTTTAGATTGTCGACATGTAAACCGAAACTGTCTTGTTTTGATTTATTTGCTTATCTAAAACATTCTATGAATTTATTACTACATTTTTGTAATTCAGAGTGGAGAGGACAGAAGATACTAGTGGCATATATTCATACCCCTCAGGAAATCCAAAGTAGAATTATGTGTATCGAAATAATACAAGGTGCAAGGAAGGGTATATGGACCCTGCACAAGGTGTCTGGCGACAGTATGTACAAGTACCCACCCTGGAGGCAGCAAGTTGCAACAGTGATTTTTGTCAGTAGCTTTTGTTACACCCCAAATTATTTGACTCTTTGACCGTACTTCTAACATTTGGAAGCCCAGATTTAGATTTCGGAAACACAGAGAGATACACATTCACTTCTAATTTTGCCAGATATGGAAAGACTTATTACACCAATGCTCAGAGATCAGGATTTGATAAATTTGGAAGGAGCCTTGGAATCACATTATAAACAAAAACCAAACAACAGCTTGGAGAAACAGCTCAAACCTTTCTGGTAATATAAGATTCTTTGTTAATTTTAGGTTTGAGATTGATGCCTTCCTCTGAGAAATTGGGTAGGAAGGGGAGGAATGTAAAATTGGCATTTTTATCAAGCACTCCAGATGACCAGCTAGTTTGTATAATCAATTTTGAAAACTACTACTTTCAAGTAAGGCCCAATTCCTAATAAAAACCATAAAATGGTTCCCAAAGATAATGAACAACAGAGACATATGTCTTCCCAAAGAGAGATTTCATGTTCTCACTTTACTTAAAAGCCAAATGGATGGTGAGATTGAAATGGCAATTTTCAATCTCTCATTCAGGACAAGAAAGCCAAGTTTCTGATTAGCTGTTTTGAAGCTCAAATTTGTCCTGACAGGGTTTCTATCGCCTTTAAAGAACTCACCAAGGAATAGTCCTCAAGCAACAAGTGATGGATGGATAAAGCACTGTAATTATGATCAAAGCCCAAAGACTACTGTCTATGTAATTATGTACTTCCCAGCCTCTGAAAGTCACTTTGTTCCATTTGAAATAGGATGAGAAATGGACATGAGTGATGTGTACTTCTTGGTTAGTCAATGTTTTGGAAATGACAGTTATTACTATTACTGTTTTACCTTAGGCCAAAATATTTTGGGGATAATTTAGATGGAGCAAATTAATAATCACTCCATTCTTATGCTTATTCTTTTTGTTTGCCTTCCATTCTTCACTTATATCTAACTCTCTTATTATGAATTAGACTCTTTGAAGAATAGAATGAAATCATTAAGCTTAGAAGCAGAAATGTAAGGCTCAAAATCTCTTGACACTTTTAAATTTCCATTAACTTTTTCTTTAGTTTCAATTGAGCAAACTTAATCTGTCAAGTTGAACAGCAAACACCCATTCTCAAATTCCATTAACTTCGGCAGTCTGTCATAATTGAGGGCAAAACCAGTATCATCATAACATTAATTCTGAGAAAGCCTTTTGAGCTAAGAAATACAAGTGGAAGTTGGTGTAATAATTTAATCAGCCACATGCTTACCTAGCATCTTTTTAATGTAAGCTTTTTTTGAAATTAAATATGTTGGCATAAAGTGGACTAAATGTTTTGTTGTTGTTAGATGCCATCCAGCTGGGTCCAACTCATAGTGACCCTGTATGTAGCAGAACAAAACACTTCCCGACACTGTGCCATGCTAGCACTATGTCAGTGCTTCTCTGCTATTCCTAAGAGTTTTCAATGGCTGATTGTTTTAGGAGTGGGCTGCAGATCCTTCTAGCATTTTTGTGGTGCTGGGGATCAAACCCAGGGCCTCAGAGAGTTCAGAGTAGCACTCTACCAACTGAGCTACATACAAACCATGATATGAATAATAATGTGAGAGACTCTTTCAAGGCTAAGTATATTACACCTCAAATTTGTTGGTTGCATTAACTTAACTGTCTGTTATATCTGGATATTTCATCAAGGTAGTCAATTTTCAGAACTTTCTAAAAAAGACCAAATGTTAAATATTTTGTTTTAAATTTATCATTAGATTTTCTTTCTTTTTAATCATTTTCTGGTTCAATGAAACTTTCGTTTCCATGCCTGAATTTAAGCATCATTTACCTCTATCTTCATTAAAGCTTTTGGTGAGGAAAGTTACTTTCTTCCAATTTATCCTTGACTCTGCACCCACTTCTAAATAAAAGATAATAAAATGAATGATTCACTTTTATTATCTTTTCCAACATGTTTATTTCCAATGAATGAAAACTTTCTACTTGACAGGATTTTTCAAACTAAATTATGAGCAACAAAAAGAATTCTAGTAAAAATGAACCCTTTTTTTTCTCAATACCTTAATTGATGTTACCTAATTTGATAAATTTTGGGGCCTACATAAGCTATTTTTTCATTATCCTGTAGAGGCAAATGTGGCTTTAATTGATATTTCTTCAGTAAACTTGAAATGTGAATGGATAACTTGTCTGTAGTTAGTAGTGGAGTGTATATGGGTCATTCAAGATGTTAACTTCATAGTGCCCACATAGTAGATCATGTCTGTTCATTGAGCAAAAGCCTTCTATGTTTCCCTGTCTGCAAATATACTAGTATTCCTTCTGTCATGTTATGTCCCAGATGACTTTCCTGCATAACATTCATATACAATTCTACCTCTCAGTTAAATTCTTCAAGGGACTAAAGGAGAGAGCTTGTCTTTTCTACTACCCTTTCTCCCTGCCTCCCTTTCTTCTTTTCTCTCTCTCTTTCACTAAAGCTCTGCATCCCTTTGCTTCTCTGTATTATAGGATATACCTTAAAAGCTCAAAATTATCAGAGTATTTTAAAACCCGTTAAAGCTTTGCTTTGTAAAAGTGAAACTGGCCCATTTGTAAGCAAAAGTAAGAAAATTGTTATGATGACATGTCGAAATTAAAAACACAAAAATAAAACTGATAAAATGTATGTCTGTTGGATTTTACAGGGATTTTTTAGTACTTAAATACATTTTAAAGGAGATTTGTAAATAGTTAATATTTAAATAAACTGATAAATATTGTTTGGTTGGGGAGACAGGGAGCAATAGAAAAAGAGGAACAAGAATGCCTTGAATAGCTCAACTTCATTGTAAACTAAAAAGCTATTCAATAATGTTCAACAAGTATTTATTAAGTTCTAGATGATGGATATATGATAAATAATTTAAAAGTTCAAATTTTTAATGTGTTTGTTTTTACTGTAAGAAGTCTAGCTCTAGAATTATCTGAGTTACTTTAAGATAAAGGGAGAGCTTTGAAGTTTAGGTAGAAACAAATATCTGAACACTTTGAATAATTTCAGGTGAAACAGACTCAGATGAAAGTATTTATTCTTTGATGTTAATTATATCTCTGTAAGTGGGGACTAGCTCAGTTGGTAGAGTGCTGCTCTGTGCTCTCTGAGGTCCTGGGTTCAATCCCCAGTACTGCAAAAACAGGAGATGGACCTGGCGGCCCACTCTCCAAACAATCCCCAAATAATCTGCCATTGAAAACCCTATGAATAGCAGTGAAGCACTGACATGGCGCAGGGCATGACACAGTGTAGGGGAGTGTTTCATTCTGTTGTACATAGGGTTAGTATGATTTGGACCTGACTGGATGGCACCTAACAACAAGTACTAAACAAAGGACATATTGTCAACAATCCTGGAAGACCACAAGGAAAAATCTGGTGAAGCAGTTGTTTTCCATGTCTCATCTATACCGTAAGTTTTTGTACACAGAAGTTACAATCATAATAGGTTCGTTGTTTTGTTATGTAAATTATATAATAAATGCTTTCCAGTTGTGTATTTTTACATGTATCATGTGTGGTTGCATTTTGATCTCATCATATCAATGCAACTTAATACAGCTATTTTCATTATTTTACAGTGTAGTACTTGGTTATAATATTTATTATAAATTCAAAATGCTACATGACCACCTTTCTTCCTTTTGAATTATTTCCTTGGGTAGTTCAGTGGGATAAATAATTGATGAAAGGAAACTAAAGTGTTCAATTCAGACAAAGTGGCATGGAATTTACCTGTATTATTTTACGTAGTGCAATTTTTTACCTACATAATATTCCAAGTCTGCAGATGAAGGACATGATGCTCAGAGATAACTAACTTAATCAAAGTGACCTAAGCAGTAAGTGGTAACAACTCTTTGTTCTTGATTTTCACCTCAGCCAGCACTATCTTATCCAAAGACTTTACTGCTTACCCTTTGATATGCTGTTGCCTGAAAAGGAACAGGGTTGGCAAGTTAAAGAGTAGAGAAGTTTTCAAGTTTGTGGAAAACATTACTATTTAAATTTATGCCGGTGCATTTTGCCAATGAGTTTCAGCTTTGGGAATTATTATTTTTAAATTTTGCTAATTTAATAGATGTAAATGGCATGTGGTTTAATTAGCATTTTTTTAAAACTAGGGCAACTAGGGTAACCACAATGGCTAAGTTTAAAATATCTCAATTTTTGATCCTGTACTTTTAGAAAATTAGGATGAGAGATGAGCCATGAGCAGGTTAATATCTAATATTTTCTGAATTCTTACTATGTGCCAGAGCTGTTCTAACAACTTTAAACATTTAATCCTCAAGCCACTTTCAGATGTAGTTACTATTTATTTTGTTTACTTTTTTATGTTTTGTTCTGCAGTTGCAAGGGTTGAACTCAGGGCCTCACACATGCAAGGACAGTGCTCTAACATTGAGCTGCATCCTCAGCCTCTTTTTAATTTTTTATTTTGAGAGGGGTCTTTTTAAGTTGAGTAGGCTGCTTCTTGCCTCAAACTTGCAATCCTCCTGCGTCAGCCTCCTGAGTCACTGGGATTACAAGTGTGTGACCTGACACTTAGCTCTCGTTACCAATATTCTCTACTGACAATCAACAGAGATTAGAATGTTTAGGAGAATGTATTCAGTGTGGCTGGGTGCATATTCTCACTCTGGCAAATTTTAGATCTCCTAACTTAATCTATGTCTGTTTTCTCATGTATAAATGAGCATTAAAACAGAAGTACCAAAGGGAGATGTATCATCATACCACAGAGACACCTGCATCTCCATGTTCAATGCAGCACTTTTCACACTAGCAAGGAAATGGAATCAACCAAAGTGCCCATCAACAGAAGAATGGATAGAATAACTATGGTAGATATATACAATGGAATACTTCTCAGCAATCAAAAAAATGAAATAATGCCATTTGCAGCAAAATGGATGGAATTGGAGAAAATTATTAAAAAATGAATGAACACAAGTTCAGAAAGTGAAATACCATTTGTTGAAGAGGCTGTCCTTTTTCCAGTTTACTTGCTTTGCTCCTTTGTCAAAAATCAGGTGGCTATAGGTGTGTTGAGGTATTTCTGGGTCTTCTATTCTGTTCCAGATATCTTCGGGCCTATTTTTGTGCCAGTACCAAGCTGTTTTTGCAACCACTGCTCTATAGTATAACTTGAAGTCAGGAATTGTGATTCCACCTGCATTCGTTTTGCAGTTTAAGAGTGTTTTGGCTATACATGGTCTTTTGTGGTTCCATATGAATTTTTGGATCATTTTTTCTATTTCTGTAAAGTCAGTCAGTGGAATTTTAATGGGTATTGCATTAAATCTATAGATTGCTTTTGGTAGGATAGCCATTTTTACAATATTAATTCTCCCTATCCAGGAGCAGGGGAGGTTTTTACATTTTTCAGTGTCCTCTGCTATTTCTTTCTTTAATGTTTTGAAATTTTCCTTGTAGAGATCTGAAGGGTCTTTGGTTAGATTGATTCCAAGGTATTTAATTTTCTGGTGGGCTATCATGAGTGGTATCTTTCCTGAAATT